>BPLR01015927.1:0-31764 GCA_021605095.1 Caerostris extrusa | reverse complement strand
TCAAGTGAACCAGATCCACGACGGTGGTGACATTTTTGTATATGAGGGTTGCTTCAGTGATATTTTTTTTTCTCTCTTGTAAGTCAGTTTCCTTTTTAATTAAAAGATTTGCGACCACACTAAACCCACTTCCACCCTATTGAAATGCAAATTAAAAAGCTTGTGCATGATAGCATTCAATCAAAAAATCAAACTGTAACATCTATTTTACTACTTGCTTATTTTTAAATTTTTAGAAAAACAACAAATAAAAGAAATGTTTATAATTAAAGTAACTAAAATATTCTTCTTTGAGAATACTCTTTAGCTAAAAAACAATGCCATTCGTAAGGAAAAGAAGACCGATGATATAATTTTTGGGGGGATTACTATTATTTTATTTTATATATTTATCTTTAAGCGTTTAAATACAAAATATAAAGGATTGATCTTGATTGTCATATTTTATTATTTTTTGTTTTTACATTAAGGCTCTTAAAAGTCACAAGTATTAGCGAAAGGAGATAAACATTTCATCATAAAATATTATTGCGTAGTAGATTTTTGCGATTTTAAGAAGGTACTTATGTGCCTAAGGACATTACAATGGGAGTCATTCACTATTTATCACCAGTCTGATTGGAAATTGATGCTATGTTTAGTAGTAGTAAGGGCCTCTCAAGAATATCAGTTTGAGAATTTTAAACGCTCATCTGTCCTCTTTCCCTACTATTTAATTTCTTATGCTACGGGTGTAAGTAACACAGTATGAAGTTCAGGCAAAAAGAAGAAGACCAAGAAGCAAAACAAATTTGACTTTTTTGTAAGTCTATTTATTAAACAAAAGGTAAAAAGAGCAAAAAAGATGCTATATGTTTAACATAATTAATAAAAATTTTTGATTTTTTACTCCCTGGAGCAAATTTCAAAGAACCTATTTACAAAAAACAGTATAACATGGTTAGTATGATGGTTAATATGGGTATGTCTCCCGGACGATGCAATACAGGCCTTACAACGCCTAGGCATGCTGAATATCAAATTATCAATCTGATCTTGAGGAATATTACACCACTCATCAAGCAATGCCCTCCGAAGTTCCGGTTGACAGGTGGGAGGGGGTTGACGGGCTGCAATTCGTCGGCCAAGCATATCCCACATGCTCTAATGGATTCAAGTCCGGTGAGTATGCTGGCCAATCCCATACGGGTGATATCCTCAATTGAAGGCATTCGTCTACAATGTTTGCACGGTGAGGACGGGCGTTGTCATCCATAAACAGAAATTCAGCACCCATGGCGCCCCAGAAACAAACGTACATGTTGTTCCAGAATGACATCCCGATAGATGTGGCCTGTCATCGTTACACTCTGAACATGCAGGTCAGTTCTTGAACCAAGAATAATTCCTCCCCCAAACGAGCCATCCTGCACCACAGTAACGATGTCGTTCAATGGTGTTCTCTTGGTGGTAACGTGTACCTGGCGCTCTCCATATGAAAGTCCGTCGAGAATCAGACTGCAAACTAAACCTGGACTCGTCGGAAAACATCACACAAGACCACTGTTGCGGTATTCACAATGCATGCTCTCTACTCCAGGTTAATCGCAGGCGACAGTGAGTTGCGGTAAGTGGAACACATCTGACAGGCCTACGAGCATATAGACCAATGTGCCTAAGCGTCTGTACACGGTCTGCCTTGAAACTGTCGTACCAGTAGCTGAAGAGAGCTGACGAGACAGGTCTGATGCTGTGCTCCGTCAGTTTTCTTTTGGCAGTAACTGCTAAATGCCGGTCCTCATTCGGCGTTGTAACTCGAGGGTGACCTGTGCTGTAACATCTACTCACATTACCATCATCTTGGAATCGTTGCCAAAGCCTGGAGATGACACTCTGGGCGATTCAAGTTCCTCGGATACTTCCAGCTGGGTACGTCCACATTCCAGTCGTCCGATAATTCTACCACGTAAAAAATCATCCAAATGCTTCCTTTGTGCCATAACTATGCGGTTATTGCACTGAAAGGCTTTAAAGCGCTTGTGAACAATTTTACTTCTTTGCCACCATTCATATATACCCCTCTCTTACACTCTCGTCATTGTGACGTACTATCCCGCCATCTGGTGGTTTCCTGCAATTTGCATATTCTTCTTCAAGATGTGTATGATAATTCTACAGGTGAAATTTTTATTTTAGAGTTCAATTTCTGTGTGATTCTGAATTATCCTTAATTTATGGACATGTGTATTTAGTGTTTCTTAATTGCTTTTCTTTATATGCAATGGTTTCTGGAGATATTCATGATTGTAAAAGTCGACATAAAACAATCATAATTTTTCACAACAGTAAAATTTATTTGGAATAGGTGCTGCATATTATTTGAACATAAAAAAAAAAAAAAAAAATTAAATTAAATTCTCTTTTGGAAGAAATTGCAGATTGGCTAAAAAAAGTAACAAGGTGGAAAAAAAATAGTTAAGGAATATTAAAATCTCAAATGAGAAATACGTGCATCTTCAGTGAAAAAAATTCTTCACTTTCATCCCAGAGAACAAATTGAACAATTTTTCTCATTGTGAACAAAATTTATTTCTCAGTAATATATAAGCATTGACTTGTTATTTATGTCGTTGTTCTAGATGGCGTGGAGATATAGATTCTTTTTACTCTTAATGTCAATTTGACTGTTTGCAATATTATTTCTGCTTATAATATTTCACTATCATTTAATTTAAATAGGACCTTGTACACTAAACTTAACTAACAAATTCAATAAATCATAAATTAAATATAAAGTTTCTTTTCCTACACCCTCAATTACAATAATTTTTACCCTATTACCTACCTAAAGCATCAATTTGCTGCCTCGGACACTCACTTCTCCAAAAATGTATATGTTGGTAAAATTAATATTTGACCACTGTGAAAGGTGATATTTTAAAAAGTTATGCACACACACATATAGATATAGTAAGATTCAACAGTCATGGGGTAAACTTTGAGGGGTGGAACAGCTTTCTAAAACAAAAACACTTTCTGTATAGGGTGTAGGGTGGAAGTGACGCGTTGAGGCAAGACTTTTACTTTTAAACGAATTTCATCAGCAGCCAGGCACAATGCCCCAGCTGACACGTTTCAAAGTCCTCTGGATGACACATACTACCGCAGAAATAATATTGCAGCAGCACTCTATTTTTATTCTTACTCTGTGTTTTTCGTTTACGAGACTCAGTTGACTCAGTGAAGGTCCCCGTTGCTCGACTATTCATTGCGGCCGCAGGGTGCCTGGCAATTTTGGAACTGTTCATCCATCCTCCTTCGACGCTACCGACGGTAGCTGCATTTCTGTTGGTAGTCATTTGGAGCATTTATTCTAAACATTGAATCAAAACAGCTCTTTGCAATAATTTGTCAATAAACAATGCTTTCCTTTTCAAGTGTCATTTCTTTTTTGTGTTTCTGCCTCAACACATCACTTCCGACCCAACATCCTATACAAAAAATGTATATTTTTGAAAATGAAACTATATCTCCTGTTACGCCTCCTGTTGAGCTGTACCTCCTGTTATTCTGTGTCCGTTGAATCACCTTGAATAAATACATACACACACACACATATATATTTAGATGTTGCATGTGATTTGTATATCCTACATATATATATTTGCATTAGTAGTGGTAGATAGGATGATACTCGTATATATATATATATATTTTATCTTAACGGGGGGGGCGATGAGAAGACAGAGGAAGCAAGAAACTGGCGCCCGACAGGATAGCTGCGGGACACAGTGTGAGAATGAAAGATGATGTTTGTCTATCAAGAATAATTAATTATTGTACATAGTTGAAAATAATATAGTGCTTAATTGCATAGCTGTCGGCCTTAAAAAGAAGCACCCTGTTTCTTCTCTTTGTTTGGAAATTAACCCCTAGACTCCACTGCCCCTACCCTATAAAAAGTGAAGCTTCGGCAGTGATGAGTTCGTTGCGCGCGTTTACAAACTACAGCCTATATATATATATATATATATATATATCGGTCCATTCATTTTGGGCCTCAAATTTCTATTGGTACCGGAAACACATTGAATGCGGCATCTCACACTGCATTGATTCTTCGTGACGTTTTCGCAAATAATGAAACCCATATTGTTTCACAACCACCGTATTCACACCCTTTCGACCCTATTCCTAAATTCAAAAGCCCTCTCCGGGGGACATCATTTTTAGTCGATTGAAGAGATTCAAAGTGAATCGCTGCTGACTTCGATGACTTTTAGCATGCATTGAGGATTGGAAAAAAGTTGGCCTAAGTGCATTGTGTCCGGGGGATTACTTTGAAGGCGATGAAAATAAATTTGGATGAATAAAGAAAAGAGTGTTTGAAAAAAAAAAAAATAATTGGTCTTTACTTTTTGGGCACAGTGGTATATATATCTATGCATGTGTTTCTAATAGAAAGTACTTATTAATTTATATAATTTTTGCTGCATTACTTATAAAAATGTGTCGTAAGAATTTAAAATGTATAAAAACAGAGAGAGAGAGAGAGAGAGAGAAAAAGCCTCTTTCTTGGTGAAGGGCAGAACATTAGCGTTTTTAGACTGCTAACTCCCTTTTTCAATTCCTACTATTAGTTCACGCTCTCCCTATATATATCTTGTTCCAATTTTCAATCCTTCATAAAATACTTTTTGATTCATCCACTCGAGTTCAAATACATTTTTTTTAACTTTTTAGCTGATGACACTGGATATTAATACAGTTTTTCAAACATTAATTCATTCATTAAATTTAATTCATTAGTTTTAGTTTTTTATTAGATTTAATTTGCATGTATCTACCAATAGATAGCGCCAGATGTAAGAGGAAAATTTCAACATTATTTATAAAGGACTTTCTGCAATAGACTTTAAAATTTTTTTTTTTTTTTATATTTCCTTGTTTTTAATCACTAAATCACTAACGCAGTGTTTAAATTATATAAATGTTTGTACTATTTTCAAAAACACAAATTTCTCGAAAATTATTGATAGTTGGGTTCTACTACATTGGTCTGTTGACCTTATAGTCATAATATAAATAACAATGAATTTGGCGACTGACAAGTTGCGACCTTGTTAATATTGCAAAGATTTTTCATACTAGACTAAAAACATTATGTTTCGCATTATGGATAGATACAAAAAAAAGTTCTCTCTTGTTTCGAAAAAAAGGATAGATACATAAAGTTTGTGATATTGAAGAAGAATGTCAAAGGTATTTCTCCCTTTATTAATAATGTGTACTTTTAGCGACACGTGCGATATGAATTTTCATTCTTCGGCGTCTTCTTTGTAACTTGGCTTCGTCAACAAGAGATGCAAAATTTTCAATCAGTTTTTTTAAATTTCTCATATCCATCATCTATGTTCTTTGTGTAGTACGTTTGTTCTTCAAAATAAATCTTTCATGGAAAATATCCATAGCTATGGTAAGAAGTATTTTACATCGAGAAAAATGGATCGCAGAAAAATAGAGACACTAAAAATAATTCTGTCGACTATATTTTGTATATTGGATTACTCTATATTAAAAATAAATAAACAATGTTCTATTGCGCAACGCATAATTTTTCCAATTGCCATTATGTAGCATTTTCTATCATTATGAATAAATTCGAGACAAAACAATACTTATCTTTATTTCAGCGTATAAAGGAAACAAAATATCTGAAAAGAGCTGAAAAGGAAAAAAAAATTCATCGATACAATGGTTTTGAACACATAGTGAACACATAATGAAAATACTCCTATCTTACAAGAGAAATATACGTTGGGTAATGCTGTATCTGCTACAGTTTTGAAAGCTTTTCTAAGTTCTCTAATTTTTGTTCGTTTAAACCAGGGGTGGACAACCCAAATGATCTTGTGGGCCACTTTGGAAATGCATCCAAACTCCGCGGGCCGCATATAAAAGGATAAATCCTCAGATTAGATTTAACTATAGACATTTTTTTGGAGTGAAAAATTGAAACATAATGCGTCATTATTTTTGGGTTTACTATTATTCTTACATGTAAACATAGATGATATAATAATAATGATACTCAACGCACATTGTAAAGAAATATATAACAACTAAAATGAAATATAAAAATATATAAATCTAAACGAAATGAAAGAAAAATGAAATCATTAAAAAATATTTATTTTACCAGTGCGATATTTGTTTCTCCACTCTCACTTAGCTTTTGCAAATCGATCTCCATTTGGGTATTTGCACATCGTAGTGGGTGTTGCAGGTGAGCGTCCTTTATGTTTGAGCGCGTTTTGTGTTGGGCCAGTTTCATTTTAGGAAAAAAAAAAAAAAAAAAAAACCTCGATTCGCAGGTGCAAGTTGAAATCAAAAGCTCTAACAACTTCAACTAAGAGACATTTTTGCTCTGCTATCAACAATCAACTGTGCGTATCTAGGGATGGTCACTGCTGTCACCTAAAGTGAAATATAGAACCTGCTATATTGGATATTCAATAATGCTCGCGCAGAATATAATTTAATTGTTCTGTGAACTCATAAGTGTAAACTCATACATAAAACAGGCGCTATCTGTCACTTATTGCAGCAATAGCAAGAATATTATTTTAAAATCAAAGTTAATTTTTTCTCGTCATTTCGACAGTTCATTTTTGAATATAGGAATACACACGTAATGCATTTTTGAATACGTTGGTTTTCATTACTTTGGCCATTATAAAATAAATATATTTTGTAAAAGTGTGATAAATCTCACTGGCCGGGAAAATATTCAAGGCGGGGCGGCGGGTTGGTCCCCCTGGTTTAAACGGCCAAAAAGTAGTGGAAGGTATGAAAAATAATCACATTAGGATACCATTACATTAGCAATAATTGGACTCGAACATTAATTAGGCCAAAATGCCAAGTGATGATGACAGTAAAAGTGATGCTTTGACATCTGTCATCGCTTGAGTTAGCATTAAGATTCCATCGTTTTGGGAACCGGACCTAAAAATGTAGTTTTTACAACTGGCTTGGCTTGTTGCTCTACGGTCATTTTGTGCACACGAGGCTAGCCAAACCAAGACCTACAGTTTAAAGTATATTCCGAACCACTCACAAACATCCATGACACCTTCGGGATTCGAACCTGAAACATGGGGTACCAAACACCAGAGCGCCAGCCTCTCGCCCATCATGACCCTTCTAGAAGTGGAGGCAATTTCGAAATGCTGCAATAACAACAGATCAAACGAAATATGATTAAGTTGCAAAGGGAAGGGGGAGGGGGAGTTAAAAGAAAAAATTTCAATTGCAAAAAAATTTAAAAACTATGGTAGAATAAAATTAGTGTTGACGCTCAACGACTTTTTGTTTCTTTTACTGAAAAATTTTGTAGTAAACAACTTTCTATATTGTTCTTGTTTTTTGGGGAAATGAATTTTAAATTTTAATTATGTTAGATTAGCTTCTGCCTAGGGATTGCAATACCGGTATACCGGGATATCGAATACCGGTATTTTGAGCCATTTGTACAATTTTTGCAATACCGGTATTCACAAGTTTAAATACCGTTTTTCGGTATTTACTAGAAATTTAGAATTCTTAACTGTGAAAGAATTCTTATCTGAAAACTACAAATTCTTATCTGTGAAAATAAGATTGTAGTTGTGAAGAAAGTGTGTAATATTTCGATAGTTTTTAAATTGGTAAGTTTGTTATTCACATTGTATTTGTATATCATACTTTAGAGTTCAAAATATTTTCAGATTTATTATATTCATAAATAAATTAGAATTGGCGGTAACTAAAAAAATTTCAACAAACCAAAATACAATACAGAAATCAGCTATATCCAAAACAATCCGACGAGAAATAGATTTATTTGAAGATGAGGGATTACCATAGAGGTAGTTTATCGCGCATTGCTAACAGTTCCACCAACTAGCGTAGATGCTGAAAGAGCGTTTTCGACAGATGGTCATTTTTGCACAAAATTACGTTCCAGGCTTAATGATACTACAATTCATGCATTATGTTTTTAAGATCACATTTCAAAAATTTGTAATATTACCACAGACTGAATAGTGATATTGACACTCTTTTGTAATTTAAATAAATAAGATGCTCCTTTACTTTTTTTGCGATTCTTTATATACTGTTATAATTTATAAGTTACAATTTTTTTTTGTGATATTTACATTTTCTAATAAATCTGGCAAATAAAAAAAAAAAAAAAAAAACCACCTGTGTTTTCTTTCTTTTTCTAAGATTTCTACTACAGGTATTAAAACCGGCATCCGGTATTAAGATCTAAAAAATACCGAATACCGGTATTGAACTTTTGTTCCGATATTGCAATCCCTACTTCTGCCGGTGGGGAACTTAAAAAAATGTTTAGATTAACCACAAATCAAAAGGAAGTTTAGTCTGCTTTCGGATTTGGAGTGAAAAAGATCGAATTATAATGAGATTGTGAAGACAAGTTGATACAGCTGTTTAGTTAGTGGTTGAATTTGTTTTGCAGATTTATCGCAGGTGTTGGTTAGTGTGAGTTGGTATTATAATAAAGCACTAATAAATGTGTTGTATTTCAACGTTTGTGTCGAAGTTTTTCCAAAAAAATTTTCTTATTTCAGTTAGAATAGTTTAAATTAAAAAAAAAAAAAAGAACCGTGTTCATGGGTTTGTTCATCTCTGATGGGATTGAAAGATTAAAAAAGAAATTTTTAACCAAATGTTATGTATTTTTTCCAACTTTCAAGTGTTATTAATAACATTCTTCTTCATTCACCCAACAGTCCATGGTGGTCCTACCTACTGGCAGATTTCGAGACAGGAGATGTTTTCTTTTTACAGGGGTGCAGTTATCCCCTCTAGGCTTAACAGTCTTGTTAGACTGGGACCTACGGTTTAAAGTGGATTCCAAATCACTACAATCATCCATGGCACCAAGCGCTAGTCACTCGGCCATCAGGCCCCTCTAACATTCTAACATGTTTTATTATTTTTCAATTATAATAATTTCAATTAAAAATAAACAAACATGGGTTAGTTTCTCTATTTAAATAAGTTTAAATATTTCAAATAGTTACTAAAAATAATTTTAAATTTTTTTGTCAAAAGTTATTTAATTTATTTAAAATATAGAAAACTTAATTAGAAGGACTTCTGAAGGAAAATAATTTATGTTAAAATCTGTATACACCTTTAAAAATATCCGTCTTTTATTGTAATAAAATTTTATGAATCGAAACATTTTTAAATAAACTTTTTCCTGAAATACCATATAATATTCTAGGAACTTCAAAGTTTTACGTCAGTTGAAAATAAAATTTCATTTTGGAGGAAATCGTTTTGTTAAAAAAATTCCATTTTGAACTATAAAATGAATCGAATTTAATTTATTCTATTGCCAATTTTTTTTTTTTTTTTTTAAATTATTGATTTTAAAGCAATAATTCATTTCAAAAATTAATTATAGAATTCCTCGTCGTTTATCCAGAAATTTATTGTTATGGGCTATTGCAGTCAATCACATGAATTCTTTATGAAAAAAAAAAAATGAGTCATAAATCTATGACAGATAAATTTTAAAAGCCGTTTCCCTTCGAGATTTTTATTTCATGAAAAATAAAACAGACAACATAAAACATAATAGCCATAGCATTTTATTGAAGACATCTGAAGCATGATGCACGTGCAGTTCATTGCTGTTGAATTGTTTTCAAACACATCAGTTACGTGATATATATATATATATATATATACATATATATATATATATATATATATATATATATATATATATATATATATATATATATATATATATATATATATATATATATATAACTGATGTATATAGATACTGGTTCCTATATATAGATATAGAAACCTGTGGTACCGAGCGCCAGAGCACTAGCCACTTGTTATGGAAGGCCGAGTGGCTAGCGCTCTGGCGGTACCACAGCTGGGCTCGAGCCCCGGCGGTGCCATGGATGTTTGTAGTGGTTCGGAATCCACTTTAAACCGTAGGTTCCGGTCCAACAGGATCGTAGAGCGTTGCAGAGGTAGTGTTACTCCGCGTCCGTAGTTTATCTTCAAGCTACACGTACCTCCTGGGTAGTGCTAAGTGAGTAACGTCGGTGCAGTGCTTGCCTTAAGGCATCCAAGACAATTGTCTAAGTTTTTGCCAGCTGCATTAGAACAAATATATATATATATATATAACAATCTAGTCTTTTTTGACTTAAATCCATTCATGCATCGAGCAGAAGTAGCATGTATCCTGAAGATAGGTATTCTTTGATAAAGCTATCCTCAGGAGGTTAGCTATTAATATTTTGGGTGGTTTTATAGGGTATTTCTTTTGATTTTATTAATTTCTTTCTGGTTTCATGCATTTCCTCCGTAGCCTGTTTCACCCTGTTATTCTCTATTTTGTATAAATTTTTGTCTTCTTTTTTTGATCTGTGAATGCAGTTCTAGCCATTCAACTTTTTGATAATTGTGTTTGTCTAATGAATTTCAGTTTCGTTGCTGCAGTTTATGTGCATTTAGGATATTGAACATTTTCTTTCTCTTTTTTTTCTAATAGTCTGAATCTAAGGCGCTTGAGTGTTTTTGTATTGCAAGTGTTATGATGGTTTTATTATACAATATGTGGCCAGCGTTCTATAGATTTTATTGTGTAAAATGTGGTATCCATGTTATTAGTCTTTTGTTGTTTGTGTTGTGTTCTTTATATATATATGCTTTGGCGCTGTGTACCAGAGGTTTCGGGTTCAAGTTCCTGCGGTGTATGGATGTTTGTAGTAGCTCGGAATTCACTTTAATCCATAGTTCTCGGTCTCATATGACTGTAGAGAGTTGGAAGTAAGGTTGACAACACTATTATCCAGTAAAAAGAAAACATCTGTTTTGGAATCTGCCAATAGGCAGTCAGTGATGGTCCAACATGAACTGTATTGCCGGGGAGTTATATATAAAATATATAGATATAAGATGATTTTCGAATTTGTTCCTTTGCATTTGTGCATCAAATTGTCGTATTGGGAAAAAAACTTGTGATTCTCAAACTAGACAATCAGATGTCGTTACATTTTCTGCCGTAGTTGAAATCGGACCCTGTTTTGAAGCATTAATTCTAATGTCAGCTATCAGAGAAATCAAATTTTTTATAGTAAAGAAATCTATGAAATCAAAAGAGATACGAGTGAAATCAGATCTTTTTCACATAATAAGGAAGATTACGTAAGCTATTACTGGATGTTTGACGCTAATTCTGTATTTTTCAGGAAAATAAATATTCGTGTAATCGAAATAATAACAATTTATTTTTTTAAATTTGTGAACAATTCTAATGGATAAGGTATTAAAAATAATACAGGAAATAAACATTTGTTTGACCATAGAGAAGAAGATAAGAAATTGAAGACAAAAGTACAGACGGACGGAGTAGTTATTCGAGATAATTTCTTCAAGCGCCCTTTTCCTTGAAGATGTATATCGCTTCTCTCCCTCATTAATAGAAGATGAATTTTCAGATATACATTGGCTAATAACCGAGGGAGACATAAGTCAACAGGACATGATAGGAAGTAGATTGATGAACAGAATAAATGGACTCTCACAACATCTAAAGCTCAATATATTGTATGCATTGTATATACATAGAATATTGTTTTTTTTGTCCGCCATTCATCAAGCTTTATACAAGAATGTAATATTTGCATGGGAAAAGTAGTGAAAAATGAATTAAAGAATAATACATAATGATGGGAAGCCTGACAATGAATTAATCTGTTTTTATCAGATTTATATAAGAAAAGGTATTTATCACAGAGTAGTAATAAAAAAATAGATCACGTTCATAAATAAATAAAATAGATCGCGTTCTCTTATTTTAAAGGAACAGGAAGTTGGGGGAAACATCTCTCGTCCTTTTCGTACTAGAACTGGCACTGTATTGCAGCTCGACTTCTTTTCTATGCATTCGGGTTTTTTAAAAACCATAAACATGTTACTAATAGAATCTGAAAATTCCAGAAGATCCTTGAAATGCTTTCTCCAGTGAAATACATTTATTGAAATATTGCTTTACTAAAGATAAATAACTTCATGATACTACACTCCATGCTTGACCAAGAGCCGTCTGCCTACTAGCAGATTCGAAATATGAGATGTTTTTAATAGAGTAGGATTGCCATCTTTACGCTCAACGCTCTACTGTCATATTAGACCGGGACCTACGGTCTAAAGTATTTCATTTTGCGTGAAATATAATAAAGCATTACAAAAAGTTCATGCAAAGGAATATTTTATTTTTACTCATTTTGGAAGGACAATGTTGCACATTAAAAATTATCAATGGAATATAAATGGCAAATATTTAGATAAATTAAATTTACTTTTAATTGCAATTAAAAAATGAATCAGTTCTTTTGAAAATCGTTGTATGAAACTAAATCTTTTTCTCCATTCACGCCAACAGCATACTTCCCTCAAATAGTAAATGAGTATGATTGGGTTAAGATACTCGAGGCACAGGTTGGAGAACTCACAACTTTATTTTCACACAACACACACATACAATTAGAGACATGCAATATTTAATACATTTAAAATTATAGATTCGTGGAAGGATTCCACTTCTTAGCATGCAAACCAAACTCAGTGCGCAAAACCCGAAATTCGGTGCTTGCAGGGTGCGCGAAATATACCTCCTCCACGGGTGAGAGTCTATTGGCCCTAATGCAGGAGGCGCTAAAATATGTTCTCTCGGAATGAGACTATAAACTAAACATTTCTTAGAGGAGAGCAGGTTGCTCTGTACTTTCTCTTGGGTGAGAGTCTCCCAGACTTTCTCCTGAATGTCACAGGAGACGCTCTTGTCTGTGTAGGAGGAAGCACGGTTATAATTTAACATAACATATTCCTAATAGGCGAGAATTGAAGATTATATAATTATAATCAGTTGAAATGACGAGGTTTCTATGCCATATTTAACATATTTTCGGCTTTAAATGAAAATCATCTAAAAGTTGATATAAAAAGTTGCTATATGATTACACTTCAAAAATTAGCATTAAGCACCAAGTAATAATCTCGTAGTTCTTGTCATTTATCATATGCTGTGTAATTCAGTCAGTAGAGATACATTCGATCTTGAGAAAGGTTGAGTCGAAGATGCTTTTTTGGGATGGATGAGGGTGATATTAAACATGGCCGATTGTTGGAAATTTTTCGGAAGCAAAAAAAAAAAAAAAAAAAAAAAAAAAAAAAAAAAAAACCACGAAACTTTTATTTATTACTATTTTTTTCAAATATTTCAGATATTTCCCCAGTTAGTGTTTTATATTTTTTCTTACAATATTCACTTTTTTTTTTTTCTTGTAGTGGGAAGGAGGGGTTGGAAGTAAGGGTGCACTAAAAGTAGGAAAATCTTCTGGGAATAAAAAATTTCTTGCCATCAAACTATTAGTAGTATACACAGAAGAAGTACTCAATGCATTTTTATTTTTACAAAGTTGAGAAAAAAATGCCAGTTTTAAGAAATTTTAATGTGGTAACTATTCGTGTTTAAAAAAAAAGGTTGCAATAATAAATGTTATAGGAATTTAATCCTCTTTAAAACACTAATGGGGAAATTAACGTTAAAGAAAAATTTTGAAATAAAAAGAAAGGGGAAGGGGTTGAAAATTTTGTGGTTTTATGACCATGTAATAACTTTCATCTTCAACCATGGTGAATAATTTGGTTTTTTTTCCATGTGGTCGCCGATATAAATATTCCCCTCCCACAACCTCCAATGAAATCATTTTCTAAAGGCAAAGCTACTTGTCCGTTCCCTACTGACTGACTCAATTATGACATTAGTTTCCTTTCGCTTTCTTTATTATCGATCTTTTCGTGCATACATAGATAAGTTGTTTGTAAACCCCAAATCTGTCAAATTATTTCTCTGGTTGGAATTTTGAACTTCTCATAACTTCGTTGAACTTTTATTTTTAATGCCAAGGTGCGTAATGATAAGATGGAATCAAATTCATTTTTTCTGCCACTTTATTTTCGATTTTTTTATGACAACAACTGCAAGATTTTCTGTAGGAGAGATTGTCCTTTTCCCATTGTTGTTGCTCTCTTCTGCTATATAATGGCCTTTCCTCCTTGTTTTAATAAATTTAGCATTCCACAAATGTAAACAAATAAACGATACTCATAGAGAATAAAGTTGGCTGTTAACATGTAAAAAGCACACCAAAGTAAAATGTTTTATGAATGTATATTGAAATAAACCTACTCTAAAATGTTACTCAATGCTGAAAATTAAAGATTTACAAGGTAGGTGATTAATAATATTTCGGTTCTTAAATGCAGTACATCCGCTGGTATCGTGTATTGCAGTTGGAAGTTGGCGATTAGGACAGAATATATTAGACTTAAACAGCCAGCAGAATAGCCAGTTCAATCTATTCTGCAATCGACAGTTAGTCTGTCTTGCTTGATTCATGACGGAGTGGCATCGTGCGCTGCTAGCATACAGGATGACTACTACTACACCATACCACATCACTGTGCCTAAAGCTGAGTTATCCTTTTACAGTTTGGGAATGACGTGGGTGAGAGAAGTCTGATTGAACTCTGTGATGCTCTACGGTTATATGAGGCTGGACTTACTCCTTAAAGTGGATTCCGAATCACTACAAATATCCATGGTACCTCCGGGTTTCGAACCCAAAACTTGTCGTACCGAGCGCCAGAGCTACCTATTCGGCCATCAGGCCCCCTGTACAGGACAACTGAAATTCGCTCCTCTGCAGTCATCGTCACTGATTTCAGAAACGAGGAAACTCGGTGGCGTTTGTGACAATTTGTGTAAGACCATCTGCATGGGACTGACTGGTGGGAGTTTTCTGGGTATTCTGCCATGCTTCACGCAAATACATGGAAGTTTCTTTTAAAAGGCAGTTTGAAAAGCTATATCTTTTCAGAAGGAGCATACTGATAAACTAGGGCAAATTAACAAATGAAAAACTAGACGTGAGAATACATTTTTTATTAAAACACTCATGAAACACATAATATAATAAAATGAAACATATATCAACATGAAATATATATATATATATAATATATCAAACACTGACACAAAAATTTATTTATATATTACCTAAATTAGATAACAATATATAATTCAAATGATACACATATTGAAATACTTTTTTCTTAAGAAACAAAGTCATAAATAATCAACAAACGCTTAATAGAAAAAGACATAAAATTTTGCCAATCATAGCTCTCATGCAGCAATGAGCAATGGTCGATTCCCCGGGACACGATAAGAATGAAAGTATGAATCCCATAACCTCCTGAGTGTTTTCCGGTTAACAAAAAACAAAATGAATGATGATGATTCAGTAAGAAGCAATCATCAGTAGATAAAAGGTTTGATTTATAGAGACAGGTCTGATAACTGAGAGTGGGCAGAAATGAAAACATGGCGAGATTCATCGTATCTCAATATTAGTTATAGACTTCGCATTTATGGATATCTAAGATCTTGAGGGTTCACCATTAAACATCTTTCCCCGAAGAATAAGAATTATATTTATGTAATAAAGAAATTTGTTTTATTTACATAAGTAATTATAGTTGCACTTTCTACAAAATATTTAGTTTTTGAAATTAAAAATCTTCAAGATCAATAAGATTTTGTTTCATTACTTTAGATAAAAAGCGAAGTAAGATTGGAACTTCACAAATACTCAACAAGATCATTTTGCAATTCTTTGACAGTATTTTTATCATTTTTTATAATTTGCAGTTCATCAATGTTTTTTTTTTTTTTTACATAACTGGAATAGTTTAGAATTATACAGAGTATCTTAGTATCAGATTTAGAAACTTCTAGAACAGGGAAGATGTTATCGCGAAGCAAAGTTGTGTCTTAAAATGTTTTTCAAACGTGGTAGATGGCGTGGGTAGAGTGCATGATTTCAAACGTGGTAGAGTGCATGATTTTGAAGGTTCTCGAATACTATGGATTTCTTACACCGACTTTATTTCACATACTAAGGCAGCTGTTGAAGTGAATGATGACTGATTACATGGACTCAGAACTATTAAGATATCATGCAGAATTTAGACTTGGGACGTGTTGTAGAGGGGAACCAAACCTAGCAATTTAAACCAGCTTAGCTATTTCATGATTTCGGTAAAGACATACTCCCACCCAGAACCAATCAACCTCTTTGGACTGCTGTACCAGCTGTTGTCTGAAAAGAGGGGTCCTTTCAAAAATTATTAATTAAACAACAAACAAATTTAGGTTGTCAGTGATGTCATGAACCGTGAAATATTTTTTTCATTGAGCTTTCTTTTTCTTGATTTGATTTGATAAATAGTTATTATTCAGAATAAGTTTTCCTAACGTTAATCCATTTTTTCCAAACGTTAATTTGTCCTTTTCATCGATCGATATATTTTCCCCATAAAATTTACCAAAACGAAAAAGTGTTTTATTTTATATATCAAGGCAATGCTAGATCATGTTTTTAAAAAAAAAAACTTACTAAAATGTCAACTAAAAACGTGTATAGTTTGTTAACAAGAGTTAATGGAATCGTGTTTCTACATTATTTTACAATGTAGAAAGATTTATAAAACAAATGTTAACAATTTTCGCAGTTTTGAAAAGTGTCAGATTGTTTTTATCTTTAAAATTGAAAGTGCGAATGGATAAAGACTTTCTGTGCTCAAAGTGCTCAAAAAAAGATAAAATATAAAATCCCGTTCAAAGTTCCTTCCATAAAAGGATTACTGTTTTTTAAAAATGGGATTTCCTCAGAGAAATCTGGGCTTTGATAAAATGTTAAAAGATTACAAGTTTTCGATCCTGTTTACCATTTTTCTTCCCCGACTTTTATGTATGTTAGTTGGATGCAACAATGTTTTGAACTTTTGAATAAATTTATAAAAATATTTATTTCAATCCTATTAGTAGAGCCTTATTTGTCCAACTTTCTGAAATAGGATTGAGCCTCGAATTTCCATTTGTAGTCTTTATGAGTTGACATTAATAAGATTTCCTTTTAATATTGAATTTTATCGTCGAATGATTAGAAATGCTAAAAATCGGTTACATAAAGGCGAGTTATAATTAATTTTGTTACGATGGCAATGCATGTGAAAATTAAAAATCGTGATACAGTAAACTTTCCTTAATCACATTCGGTACAATGGCCGTGCTGAAATAGTGATTTTATCGAATTATCGAGTGTCAATACAGTTTTAAAGAGGACATCAAAGATAAAATAATAAAAATAATATTGCGCAAATGTGATATGTAACTTGCTAAAAACAATAAACATTGTATTGAAACCAAAACTGACAGCTAGGGTAAATACTGCAAGTGCACAATGCGACCAGCATTGTGTCACCATCTGGTGGTCAAAGTCAACAAATGTCCTAATCCAGAATCCAAAAAAAAAAAAATACGAAGATGAAATCTTGATCGTTGCCGAATTATCGAATATCGAATTAAAGAGAGATTTCTGTAGTTGGTCAGTAATTAAACATGATAAAAATTTAATTGTTTACAAATTGTGCTTTATATAATAATTTTTTTGGTTATGCATGAAGTTTATGTGATTATGCGATGCAATAACAAATAAATTATTAAAATTATATCTCGTAGTGAGTTAACTTCAAGCAAGTAAAAGAAATTGTTATTATAATTACATCATTATCATTTTTAAAAACAGAAAATATATTTTATTCTTGCTTTGTTTTATATATTAAATCCATTATTGTGACTTTTTTATAGATAAAGTTGGTGATTATTTTGTTTAAAATAATGAATAAATATTTATTGAAAGTATAAAAAACTTAATAAGCATGAAACATGCCCCAGATAAACAAAATAAAATTTTAAATAAATCACTTTTCTAAATTTTCAAATTATATAGATTAGACAGCACTTTACACTGTCTTAAATGATAAATTCAGTGCATTACAATTGTGTCTCTTCAATCATATTTTACATCTTAATTCTCTTCACAATCGAGTTAATATCAGGTTGTCATATAAATAGCAAGATAAAAGGATAAGTTAGTGTAATGAATAATCTCCAAACAATCACGAGGTTAAACTACGTCGCTACAAAGATAATTCGAAGCAACGGTTGAAAGATTATCAAAAGCGATTAAACAATGAAATGCTCGCAGAAAACTAATGAAGCTTAAATTAACAAAACATATTTTCAAGAAATATAGAAGCGTTAAGAACGAAACGGCTTAGTTCTAAAGTAAAATTATATGAAACAAAATTTTTTTTTTAATGCTTTGTTTTGTAGCAAAACATTTTGTAAATTTATAAATTTTCAGCTTAAAATAAATTTTACAATATTAGGATAATAGTGTTATGTGTAGGATAACACCATCTATAAAATTGCTTCATCAAATAAAAATAGACTAATGGAATAAAAATGGAGTTATTTTGTTTATAAAGATAGAAATTATAAATAAAAAAATGTATTCTAGGTGGAATAAAAGACCAAAGCAAAAAAAAGACAGTCAATTTTTTTTTCTGCAACAAATAATGAAAGCTTTATTTGAAAATTATTGTTAACTTAAATGAAGCGGAATCTGATTTATGTTTTTTCATTTAGTAAATTTCTTTTAAAATAGGACAAATGTACTGAATTGGAAGTTTTATATATTTTCTGTTCAGACGTGAATGGGTTAAAAAAATACAAAGTTCTATTTCGAAAGAAAAGCTTTAGATTCTAATCACGAGGACAGAAATAGATTTTTATCAAGTCATTTTGTACAAAAGTTACTTATTTTCTAAAAAAACTAAGGGTTGGCTTTATCATCTAGGACACAAAAAATAAATACAACAAAAATACTGTTTCATTTTAAGATAAGGAACAAAACTTTTGTGTTTAAAATTTATTGCGAACAGAAAACTGACTTATTATAATTAAATTTTAGAAATAAAGATCCTGATATTTATCTGCTATAATATTAATTCAGGTAGATAATTTTTTTTGCAGCATACTATGCATTGAGAGATAGTGGCTAAATAATATTTTTACATTTATTCGAAAGGAAACACACAATATATATATAAAGAATGTGTATAGATGGAAAATTTATGAAAGTTATATGGAAATAAAAAAAGTAAATTTTTGTGGCCCATAAAATAGAATATATATTAGTATATTGACACATTTATCATGTTGGAAAACATCATTTTCATGTTCTTTCATGTTTATTTGATAAATGTAAAATCGATTTTAAAAATGAAGATGGCATAGGGCATCAATAGGGAATAAAAAAAAAAAAAATCAGTCATTTTTCAGGCGCATATTTATTTACTCATCTTTTAAACCTTTATTATGATACGGTTTATTTTTATCGTATATAATTCTGTGTATAATTTAAAAATTAAAATAATTTAATTATTGTCTTTCGGCCAATTAATTCTTCTAGTCTTCAAGAGCTTTTAAAAAATTAAAAAAAATTCTTTGAATTAAGTTATTTGCCTTTTGATTTTAATTAATTTAACTTTTATTTTTCTTTTATTTAATAATAAATTAGTTAATTAACAATTAAGTAAATAAAAATTTCTATTGAAAATTCTTTTAAAATTGCTTTTATGTAAAAGTTCTCATGACTCAAAATCATTAAATAAATGCAATTAACTTATAGAATGCTACTAACTTTAAAGAATGTAGGAATAATTGTACCGATAGCTTTTGATTTTTTAATCTCCTGCTTTAATAGTTTTCATTGAAGATGTTTTTTTTTCTAAATTTTGTATATTTTTTATTGCATTCTTATCTCTTTAATTTAAGCAACTCAATTAACAACCTCATTAAAATTCCAAGAAACCTTATTTTGTGCAAATATTTAACTAATTTAAGATGGGGAGGTTTAGTGGTTCTTAAAACCACATTGAACTCCGTAACTGGTACGCCAGTTGCCCAACTTTGGAAGGTTGTTAAAAAAAATGCAACTGTAGTAAAAAAATGTTTACATAAAATATCTAAATAAAAACGACGATTTTTCAAATGAATACGAACAAAAAAATATTCGTATTCTTAAGAAATATTGAAAGTTCATTTATGATTATAAGAAACATTGCAAATAATTCTTTGGGAAATAAATATATTTAAAAAAAAAAAAAAACCAGGTAAATACATTCATAAATTCACAATAATCTTATTTATGATAAATTTTAAAAGTATTTTGAGAAATCCTTTCAAAATTGGGATTTTTCTATTTAACCCACTCAGAACGGTGAGTCCTTTTGGGACCAGAATGGGCTAAATCACTAATGTATTTATGTAACGATTTTGTGCGAAATACGTCTGATTTTACAGATATATAAATGCACACATAAAAACAGATAAATACATACATTTTACACTAATCTGAAGTATGATACATTTAAAAGAAGTAAACACATTATTTACTTCACATTTATTATATTTACTTTAAATTTTTCTTGTTTATAATATAAAACCACAGTTAATGATATTTTGTATATAAATTGAAATTATTAAGTGTGTTCTATGAGAATTGATTTAAATTAGAACACGCATTAAAAGTATTGTTCCCAAAATTTTGATTTTTTTCTACTCTAAAAAGTTAATCTAGTCTTACTTTAGAAAGAAAATATTAAATTTTCTTCAAAAAGATTTCTTAAACTATTTAAAAAAAACATGATATAAAGAAATTTTTTCCACTTACAGTTAGATTCACATTAAATTAAATTTTTAATCTAAATTTCAAATTTTTTTGGAATGTTTTATTGTTTTTTCTGTACACAAATAAATGAAAATACAAATATTATGAACTATATGGAGCTGCTTATTATTATACAACAATTTCAGTCCCTTTGAGAATATATATTAATGCATATTTCAACATCCTTTAAAAACAGTGGACTGTTTAAAGTTTTCATTTGATGAATTTTTTTGTAGGAATATTCACATTAGTCAGACATTAAAATATCAAAAGACAAAATATTGGCTTTGTCTTTACTTGAGAAAACAACATATTTAGACACGAAACCACAATTATAATGATGTTCTACTCTTAAGAGAGTTGTTCCTTCAGAGAGTGCAAAATTCCACAGACTTGAACCTTAAATATTTTAACAAACTTTCTACCAGTTTATCATGATCCCTTCTGATCATGGTAGTGCTATTATGTTGGAAATTAGAAACTATAAACATGGTAATGTTTCAATGAATGAAAATTCCATGATGATCCATGTATACTGGTATCCATATATGGAGCTATGAGGTCAGCTATGGAGGAGGTCTGGACAATGATGTATTTCTGTTCTTGACTAATGGACATTGAAAAATTTCTAATAGGGCATTATACATTAGTTGTCAAGCACAGATTGGAGAAATAGAAATAGATATGAAATGGGCAATATAGACAAAAAATAAATAAATAAATTTTGTCCTCCTATTTATATTAGATGTATTGAGGTTGTTCTTGTAAATTTGTTGTTCTTGTTTCTTTGTAAATGTTCAAAGAATATGCGATTTTCGTTTGCAATACCCCATTATTGCATTGAATTAATACAATCCTTTAAATGAATTAGGAACTATCTGCTGATGTTTTATTTGGATAAAATTAAATAATGATCCATTTATTTTATAGGGGGAAAATTTAGATCGGATTAAAAATATCAAGAATACACACAACAATTTCTAAAAAGAATCCTATATGGGATCCTGGGATCGCCTGCAATCCCTGGTGTGAAAAGAAGTGGAAGCATGTCTTCCATTGGAACATCGAACTTTCCTGAGGGTGGACATTGCCAAGGATGGTTCGAATTTGGAGCTGCTCTGGTTGCTGGAAGCCGCCTTGCCCCTCTTCCTCAGGTGGAAGGTCCCGTAGATGACGGCTGAGGACGGCCGTGGAGCTGCCGAAGAAGAAGATGACGTCGTGCAGGTGCTGTCCCAACTGCTCGTCGAGGTTGAGGAAGACCGAGATGATCATGCTGACGTAGTAGGGGTCGAGGGGACCGAGGGGTCCACCGAATATGATAGATCTTCCTGGAAAGTAAATACATACATTGTAATCATATTTCCATGGCCATAAAGGTTGAAAGAATATCGTTAAATTCTGATATTTGATACTTGTAATTTTCTTTGATGACAAATTCGTTGATAGTTGTTTGATATATTAAAGCGAATTTCGTGAAAAGAAAAGGATAAGAATTTGAATAAAAAGTGAACTACAATTTGCTTGCATTAAAACTTTTATTTGCCGAATTGTTTTATCAGAGCTTTTGTTTTAGAGATCTCTGATGTGTTACGTGATTATTATAAATCAAAATGTTCCATGTCCATTTCTAATAGGCAGAGGAAGAAAAGTTTTTTGCCCTCATTTGTGATTTTCAGAAAGGAAAAAAAAAAAGACAACATTCTATATTACCTGTTGGTATTTTTGCTATTTTAATTTTTTTTAAATTTTTGAGGCGAAAAAGTTTCAATTCGATAATCATAACCCTGCTCAATCAGAATTTCCTTTATTCACTTCTGATAGTCGTTGTTTGAGCAGCAAAAATCCTTTAAAAATACAGAAATGAAGACAATCAAGTATTCGGGGTACTTGACCATCGTGAAAAATTTTTTTAATGGAAAAAAGATGGCAAACCACCAATGAGCCCCTCTTTTGTAGCTTCTTCCATAATTAAAATGTAATTTCTAGTGTCACCGGTGTTCGGACTTTTTGAACATGCAACAATTACTTTATATTAACTTATGAATAGATAAAATTTCTGAATTTTTTTTTTACTCAACAACATTAATTATGATACCGATTGAATCGTCCTAAAAAGGTTTAGAAACATTTTTTCTTCAGTACAAGTTCAAACCGTTCTCAAAGATTTTTTTTTTCCGTATCGAAGTTTCAAAATTCTCATTAATAGTTATAATAGTTCTTATTATTTTGTTAAACATCAGTGGGTCTCGTGTTTTATTTGAACAGCTCATTGAGGCGACGAAGGAAGGACAGTGCCTTCCGTTAGACCTTTAGGGGTAATTGCCTCTCATATGCTAGCCATATTTTTGATAAAAACTCTCCCTGGCAGTTTGACTATTGATATGTGGCGCTCTTCACACGTTGTTACAATTGCCATCGAAACTCGTTGTTTCTGAAAGTAGTGACAGCAACGCTAACGGATTCAAATGTGAGCTCTCCTAGCTGTGCACATTACCACTTGGACATTACCGAAGAAGAAGATGACGTCGTGCAGGTGCTGTCACAACTGCTCGTCGAGGTTGAGGAAGACCGAGATGATCATGCTGACGTAGTAGGGGGTCCAGCAGACGATGAAGGTGCTGACGATGACGACGGTGATCCAGAGGGACTTGATCTTTGCTTTCCGCAGCATTTTGCACCGGGCGTCGTCCAGGGGGCCGAGGGGCCCACCGAAGATGTGAGATCTTCCTGGAAAGTAAACACGAATTGTAATCATATTTCCATGGCGATAACAGTTTAAAGAACATCGCTAAATTCTGATACTTAATACTTGAACTTTTCTTTTTGGCGTTTTTCAAATGAGGGATTCACTGATAAATGTTTTCTACATTTATGGAAAAAAGAGAAATGAATGCTGTTAATGAACTCTGTTTCAGCATGTGTTTTTGTATTTGTTGTATTATTTTGTTGTTGTTGTATGTTGTATGTTTTTTTTTTTTTCGTTGTTCTTTTTTGCTGTACCTGTTCATAATCTGCCATTGGAAATAAAAAAAAAAAAAAATGTTAGAAGTGTGTGAGGTGTATTGAGAGAGATTAAGTTTTGTGGCATTACTATTAGTTTGTAAATACATATTGTACAAATTTTTAATATTCCTAGCATGTGTAATAAAACAGTCAAGAATTTAAGAGAGCTGATTTGTTTAGAATCGCCATTGTGAAACTCAAAGAACCAGGAAGTGTTTACATGGACGAATTCATTTCTATCTTATTTTCGTCATAACATTATTGCGAATTTCTGTGAAAAGAAAGATCAACATTTGAATAAAAAATTAACTAAAATTTGCTTGCATTAAAACTTTTATTTGTGGAACTGTTTCATCGGAACTTCATTTTAGAGATCTCTGATGTGTTACGTGATTATTATAAATAAAATGTTACATGTCCATTTCTAACTGGTGCATAAAGTTGGTGTTTAATTATATCGGAGAGCTGCTTAGTTATATCGGTGAACTGTTTAGTTTATGTCGTTGATGAAAGATATATAGGGGAGATTTTTAGTTATATCCGGACACTATTTAGTTATGTCGGTAATGAAAGTTATAGTGAACTGTTTAGTAATACCAGTGAACTATTCTATTATATGTGAACTGCTTAGTTATATTGGTAAAGTGTTTAATTATATCGGGAGCTGTTTAGTTATATTGGTAATGAAAATTATATTACTGAACTGTCAAGTGAACTGTGAATAAGTCGATAAAAGTTATATCTGGGAACTGTTTAATTATATCGGCGATGATTTAAAATGAATGCATTATTATTAAGGGCCATTTTTAAAACAAATAATATTGATAATCTTCTAAATAATTGTATGCATACATGATTTATATTATAATCCATAAAAGTAAATATATACATTAAAAACATACTATTATAGTATTTAAACGAATTAAGTCAATATTCAAAAGGCGTGAAGCATTAATGGAAAGGTTTTACGGTGTCTATTGAAGTTGAAAATGCAGTCTAGACAGAGTCAAAAAGAGGTGCAGCAGAAACGATTACCATACTGACGAGCCACCTTTGGAGAGGCGCGTGTAAAGTTAAAATGCTTGCAAATTGAATATTAACTCAAAGTGCACAGAAGCGTACGCACTGCAGCCTGTGTTTTCGAAGATTTTGTTCCGGCGATTGCTCGAGGCGTCCTGGTGTAAAGTCGGGACAAGTGATGTAATTTATTGTCTGGAGCTGTGCTATTTTGCAATACATATACTTCACATTAATGTAATGAATGCTTGAACTATATAGAAATCTATTACATTATGTCTGACAAATAGTTAATTGCATTGCAAATGTAGTACTCATCTAAGTTTGTTTTATTATATGCAAATATGTAAAAAAATAGTACAGGATGTCTTATTATTTAGAATGATACAATAATGAATTATAATGATTTATTTTTAAAAATTGAAGTTCGTTGATTGAGAGTGTATTAAGAATTGCATTTTTTTTTACTAATAAATGCTTTTCTTAAAATATATGAAATGAGAGTTTTTTTCCAAGATATTACTTAATTTTTTTTATATGGATACTAGCAGAACCCGTAATACGTTGTCATGCATTGTAGAAAATTACATATCACGAATATATTCTCCATGTTCCAATATAAGTGCATACTGATTTTCTTGGATATCGTTTCGATGGCACATAAGATGAAATGCTGCAGCATAATACTCTAATACATAATATTGTCCATTTTCATAGCGATTGGTTGAACGGTATAATAACTGATAGACTGCAGCACCATCTGGTCCCTACTTACAACAAAGTGGATAGCACAAAAGCATTCTCCATGTTTTGTCAAACACACACAAAAATTTCATCAAAATCGGTTCAGCCGTTTAGGAGGAGTTCTGTGACAAACACTCATACAGAAGAAGTACACATAAAGATTTATAAATGAGGCAATAAAATGTATGTCTAACTTTCATAAATAACAGTGGTTTGGTTGTCGCTCGCTCTACTATAATTTTTTGCACACTTCAGGTTAATTAGACTGGACCTTTAAGTGGAATCCGAACCACTCATAAATATCCATGCCACCTCTAGGATTCGAACTTGAAACCTGTGGTACCAAAGGCCAGAGTCCTAGTCAAATGGCAGCCTGTAAATAATAGTGAGACAATACAGAACAAACAAATATAAAATACGATACAAATACAGAGACAGTTAATCTTCATGCCATAAGCATGCCGTTAATCTTCACCACTGTTACTCATTTAGCACTACCCAGGGGACATGTATGGTTTGAAGATAAGATACGGACGCCAGCAACACTACCCCTACAACGCTCTACGATCCTATTAGGACGAGCCCTACAGTTTAAAGGGGATTCCGAACCACTACAAACATCTATGGCACCGCCGGGACTTGAACCCGAAACCTGTGGGACCGAGCACCAGAGCAGTAGCTACTCGGCCATCGGGCCCCTGATTTAGATTGTTTAAAAGGTTCTATTATTATTTAGATGTATATATTATAAATAACAATTTTTATATTTAGTTGATAGTTATCTATTCACACTTATATGTGTACATTTAAGGGTAAGATTCTATCCTGATTCGTATTTATGGTGAAGTTATGCAATATTTAAGTATAAATGATTTTTTAATGTAATGGTATTTCTTTTTTATAGTTGCTGAAATAATATTTCACAAATTATGTTTCCTAATTCAAGGATTAATAGAAATTATAAATCCTTGTTGTAATTATTAATCCTAATTATTAATCCTTGTTGTGATTAATAGAAACTATTAGAAATTACTAATCCTTATATGGGTCATCTGTTCACACTTATATGTGTAAATTTAAGGTAATTGATTCATGGAGTTCTATCATATTTTAGTATAAATAATATTTTAATCTAATAGTATTTCCTTTATAGTTGCTGAAATAATATTTCACAAATGATATTTCCATAATAAAGGATTACTAGAAAAATAATATGCCCAATTACTAGGATCTTCATTTGAATTCAGAAGCTAAATGAAATGCTACATCTTATTTCAATATCATCATTAGGCATTGAATTCGTGCATCTCAAAAGAGTTGAACTTTTCAATAACATATCTTTCATAGTACAGTTTTGAGTCTTAAAATTCCATGTAAGTCTGCCAGGGAATTGGAATAAATAAGTTAAATATATAGTCTAATTTTTAATGAATTCTCTTTTGTATAAAGTATATACATCCTATTCATTTTGAGAACATCATAAATATTCCAATTTTCAACTGAATTATTCTAATGAATACAAGGAATATAAATTAGAAACTATATCTCCATTCACTTTTAAATAGCAGTTATTAAATATGCAAGTCCCATGCAAGAATATTTTAATGTTAATCAATATGATTTAGACACTGCTATTAGAAAATGCTATATATTCGAATTCTATTGTCAAATTCTGACTAGGTATGTTTAATTGGGTTTCAATGAAAGAACTGATGAGTTATTGTCGTGATTTCTTTGTCATTGTAAGGTAAATACAATAGAATATCCAAGGCGATGAATGTTTGATTCGTAAAATTAATTTATATCCGGATAGTTATTCTGATAGAACTAAATAGCCTTCTGTAGATGAGATTTTTCAGCTAATAATTAAATTTTTTAAAGATATAAATATACATGATAATGCGTTGATCAAATTATTCTCTGAACTGAGTTTAGATTTAGATATATTATAATATTTTTTACAATTCTACTCTAAACCTTGTTATTTATGGTACTTACACGAGTGGAATTCCATACCATGACTTACTCATCCTAAATTTAATGAATAAAAGTTTTTTTCTTCAGATTTTTTAAAACCTATTATGATTCAAATATATTAAATTTACATTCATCAGCAATTTTAACACTATAAGAAACATTTTTCATTTTTTTTTTTGGCAAATGAAATTCGCCAAATGAATTTCTTTACGCCAATATGAAATTTCTTTACGCCAATGAATAATTTCTTCCTCTTTACTTGGACATGATAATGTATCGATCAAGTTATTTCTGAAGTGTTTTTGGATTTAAATATATTATGATATTTTTGAAATGCTACTTTAAATTTTGCAATTTATAATCATAAATTAACATTTACTTTACGAACAATGATTCTCTCCATTCTAGGAAACAGCTTTTGAGATCTCCCGGATTTTCGAATTTTCTTATTTTATACTGATTTAACTTGTCTTATTCTTTTTATGGTATTTTATGAATGGATAACAAATTATATTAATAGTATAATTTTCTAAATTCAAATTAAAAATTAATTTGCGTATTTCTGTCAAGTATAATTGCCTGATCTAATTAAAAAAGAATATACTAGTTATGTGAAAACTTTTATTGTAACCATGCTTCCTCCTACGCACTGGCAGGAGCCATCTCCCCCTGTGGCGTTCAAGAGAAATGGTCAATTGGCTACAGACTCTCACCTGGAGAAAGTATTTTTCGCACACTCCGCATAACAGAATTTCGGGTTTCCGGCATAGAAGTGGAATCCCTCCACGAATCTATTATTATATGTCTTTAAATGTGTTAAATATTGTATGTGTGGGGTGTTTGGGCGTATGAAAATAAAGCTGTGAGTTTTCAAGCATGTGCCTCAACCCAACCAAACCCAGTTACAATCGAATTGTCCAACCTTCACACTAGAATTTGACTTAGTAAGACTCTATTTCTAAGCCGAAAACCGAAACTCGGATACGCACAGGTTGCTTGAAATATCGGATGATGACCCTCTCCGTGAGAGTCTGTAAGCCAACTAATGAGTCGGGATGCGCTAAATATATTTCCTCTCTGGATGAGAGATTATAAACTAAACATTTCACTGCGGGAGAGCAGGTTGCACTATATTTCCTCTCCGGCAAGAGTCTCGAGGCCTATTGACCATTTCTCCTGAACGCCCCAAAGGCATTCCTGCCTGTGCGTAGGAGGAAGCAGGGTTATATTATGAGATTTTTATGATAAAAAAAATATTGTTTTTATAATTTTTAAAAAGAAAAAAAGAATTATACCTAACATATCTAGTGATTTATTTGGAATAAATTACAGTTCTTTTCTGCTGCAGTTATTTGAAATTTTTTTTATTATTTTTAAATTTTTCTCTTATAATTATAACGAGAACCTTTTGAATGTGAAAACTTTATTGAGGAACAGTATATTGTTATTTTCGAAGAGAGAAGAGTTATATATTTAGAAATATTAAAAGAAATAATATTTTGAGGTTTATGTCTAATCCAAAAATTATAAAGTTATAAATTCCATTCAAGTTAAAAATGCTACATTAAGCTAAAAGTGTACATACAATGCTTCAAAAGAAATTTTGCACGTAGTGAGAATCTCATTATGATTTCAAGAAAAAGAAAAGATATAATTAAAAATTTCAAAGGATTTCAACATAAAAATTAAAATTTATATTTATTATACATTATGATTTATTACACACAATATTTCCCAAATTTTGAAAAAATCTAGAAAAATATTTATATAATTGTATCCGGTCAAACTTTTTTTGATATAATTAAATTTATTAATTAAATTTTTAGGCTTTACATTAATAGTCGATTGTAATTAGGAATAGTTTTCAAACACACATTAAATAAAATCGTGCGTATAGGATATTTAAATGTTTTTATATAATTAGAATATCTTTGCGACTATCTACTCAAGGCAAGCATATATCATTGTGTAACTGTGTTTCCTCTTACACACTGGTAAGAGTGCCCCCTGCGGCTTTAGGAGAAATGTCCAGTTGGATTCGAGACTCTCACCCGAGAGGAAGTACGGTGCAACCTGCGTTCCCGCTGAGAATCGTATAGTTTTTAGTCTCTCCCCCGAGAGAAAATAGATTTAGCATAGCTTTGTATATTAGGTGGCCTACAGACTCTCATCCGGAGAGAAAGCACATTTTTGCGAACCCTGCGCGTATCCGAGTTTCGGGTTTTCGACTTAGAAGTAGAATTTTTCCACGAATAGATAATTATCTGTTTTTAAGCGTGTTAAATATTGTATGTGTAAGGTGTTTGCGCGTGTGTCAATAAAACTGTGAGTTCTCAAAACTGTGCCTAAAGTATTTCAACCCAACCACACAATCTGTACTCAACAGAGAGCCTTTCCCACATCAGTACAGTATTTAAAACAAATTTATTGTAAATAATAAAAACACAATGTAATTAAAACAAAAAATATGTTCAAGTTTAATTGTTTTAAAGCCATAATTTAAAAATCTTTTTAATAGCGTTTTTATTTGTGTACTTGAGCACATTTATGTGAGAAATTTTGCATATAGTTACGAACGAATACAGATCGATAATAGATAGAAAAAAGATGTTTAAATAGTAGTAGAATTTAGAGCATTGCTGTATAAATTTACATTTTCCCCTTATGATTACACTCACTATACATGCTTTAAAAAAGATACACTATACATGCTATAAAAAAGATACGCTATACATGCTTAACAGGAAGAAAAATATGATTTAGAACGAAAACTACATCCATGAATTAATACCAAGATATTCGAGACCAATATAAATAATTCGGTTCATATAAAAAAAAACATTTGTTTGTTTTTAATCCAATGGAAAATATTGCAGTTAAATTAAAAGTGAAGAAAATATTTTACGATTTTTCATTTGTTTTATGCCTGCGTTATTCTGATGGTGAGTAGCCCACTATTAGTTGAATATTTTCAAAAGGATGTTGCGACACAAAAAAATGTAATTGTTTTAAATTTAGTTAAAATTTGTATTTTCTCAGGACTAATAGAATAGATAAATAATAAAAGCATTAAAAATAAAAGAATAAAATCCACAACGTAAACATAATTTTGGGTTTAGGGATATTAAGAAACAAATGATTTATTATTTCAAATACTTATTTGTTTTCATAAGTTTATAAGGAAATGTCTTAAAATATTATAATAATATGACTGTAGGGCATTGAGCATAGGGCTGACAACTCTACTACGGGAAAAGAAAAACATCTCATGTTTCGAAATCTGCCAGTAGGCAGATGGAATTGCTCCACCATGGGCTTTTGCGCAATTGATGAAGAAAGGGTAATTTATTGACAAAATCAATAACTTAATAATTAAATGAATATAGTCAATTATATAAAAGAGTAGAAAGCTTAAACTAGTCAGTATTTTACTCGTAGGGAGATAATAATAACACCATGGCACTAACAATAAATAAATAAGAACTCTGATATGTATCTTTGCAATAATGACAATTTTCATAGATGACGTTAATTATTTATCCAAATAATTTCAGCAGAGTTAAATCCATTGAGTTAAAAATTCATGTAATAAGAAATTCATGCAATCTAAATGGTTTTATGACAGATAACACAATGAAATAAAATATTGACATTTGATATGTGTTTGAAATCGCGCAAAAGGTTTATGAAATAAAATGAGCACGAACTTCATAAAAAATGTAAGACATATTTAAAAATGAATCGTTTTAATGAAGCTAAAGGAAAAGGTAAAAGATTATTATTTTTTTGAAAAAGAGAGATTTAGATAAAGTTACTAGTGGAATTATTTATCCCAAAACGTATAGCCCATAGAACCACAAATTTAAAAAAAAAAATTCCATGTTCTTTCCTTTTTAGAATCATTGAAATTTTTTTCTTTAAATATTTTAGTATTTATGGTATTTTAAAATGTAAAAGGATCCATTTTAATGAGTAATCTTTTTAAAATAAATTAAAATTTGTCATTGAAAAAAAGTAATAAGACAGTATCTTCTTAAAATATCGAAATACAGCATTTCTTTCAGCGTAATTTGAGGATACCTTAAAACAGATCTTTTCAAAATATAATATATTTTGTACAAGATTCATAATGATGATCTGGTTAGTTCAAAAATAAAAAAATATAAATTTCTTAACATATTTATTTATTTAATATTATCTTTTATATAATAATGTCACATAAAAAAAACCACTTATAGTTAAAGAATTTTATTCTTTATATCTACATATCAACAATGCATGAAGC
>BPLR01015926.1:0-39531 GCA_021605095.1 Caerostris extrusa | reverse complement strand
CACAAGGTCAAAAAATATCTAACAAAAAACAAAAAAGTAACATGATCATCGTAATGCCACAGAACACACAATAAGCAGTGGTTACGTATTGTTGACGGAGATTTAAAAACAATTGACACTTGTTGAATATTTCGTAACACACTTACGCTTTGTCTCAGTAGATACTCCTGAATTTGAGCTTCCAAAGTTTGGAATAGCCATCGGTCGGTTAAAGCAGGAAGTCTTTGAATCTAGCTGTAAAGAAGCGATACTAGTTTCTAAGTATCGAAATCGATTCCATAGTTCGAGACTATGGAATAGATTTTTGAAACTGAAATGATCTGCAGAAGATAGGCAACAACATAAAATGAGGAGCGGTATTTAACACTAACTGCCAGAAGAAACCTCACTCATGAAAGCCACGTTCTTGCAACAGCACTTGCAGTGGATTACTATTACCAGAGTTTCAACTTAAACTATTTGAAAAGAACTCCACCATGTGGCTTCATGCAGGCTTCTGCAGACCTGTAGTGTGTGTTTCTCAATGACATATATCACTGTGCTGCCCCCAAAGATTGAATATCACGGTGAGCACATTGAAGATACTTTCCCTCAAATAATGAGAAATACTTCCGCATTGTGTATGAAAGTGTCCGGATTTGATGTGGAAGCGAAGTGGATAGTCTGCCGGTATTTGTCAATGGCCACATCGACCTGCACATTATCAGAAATGAAGTATTACGATATGGAATGAGACCTCGTGATATATCGGTAGTAGACTCTGCGCAATCGTGGATGAATTCATTCTCATGGATGTTAACACTACATAACATCGTGCTCAACTAGAGGGGTAAATTTTTTTTTGACGAAGCGTATCCTTCAAATGCATTGGTCAGCAATGTAGTATTCCTCAGATTTGAACCCACTAGTAAGTCATTTTAGGAGAAGGAGTTTAGTCGCTTATTACCTCCAGAAACAATTCAGCAAAGTTGGAAAACTCTCTTCTTACAGGAGAATTCGTTGCTTCTTCTTGTTTTCTTTGTATTTTACAACATCTATACATCCTATATGAATCACCAAAACATTTCCTCATTTGCAGTTTATACGCAAAATAATAATATACCCTAATTGCTTTGATCGTATTTCTGCGCTCGCAGACTCAAGAAACCTCCAAACAGTTTCTCATGGAAGCAATAATTGTTTTAAATGAACGTAATTGTATGAATTTTGAAGCGCCAAGGGTTTCACACAGTATCTCCTTCTAGGTTAAATAATGATCGCGTACTTCAAAGAGATCTTCAGTCGGTCGCTTTTGATATGATAACCCAGTGAAAGCTTCCAGCTTTGAAATTATATTTTTGTAAAAAAATATATGAATTAACTTACGACAAGAAAAAGCCTCTCAGCATGAAGATATTTTGGAATGCATCAGTGTTGTTCAGTGTTTTTTCTCAGCCAGTTAGCAAGACCTTTCGCATGAACATTTCTCTCTGTGTAGCAGGATTCAGGTGCATCACAAAACAGGTCACGGATCTGTAATGGCAATCATCACAGAGCATCTCCTAATTCCGTTGTAGATATGATTAGATTGTATATCCTTCCTCCTTCCTTAACTAGCTTATGTACAAGCCCATTTTATGGATTTCTTGATTTGCTTGTCAATGCGTAATCATTGAAGTCATGTTACAGGATGAGCATATCTCTTAATATTGTTGCCATTTTATTTTATATATGTATATTTGACCTGATTTAATTCCCATGCAACATACATTTTCTTCTAGTTACTGGTGGGTTATTTATTTTTTGAGGTTTGTGTGTAATACAGAGATTACATTACAACTACAAACAAAGCTTGTGTTTGATGATGATTATTTATCTATATACTATTATAAAGCCATACATTCCATAAGCTGACATCCAAATATTCCTCGCAAATTAATCTCAATAATAATTAATTATAACTGTGACAATTTATTTTAAATTCTGTAATTTTCAAAATCATCAAAGCTAACACTTTAAAAAGCATTATATGAGCTTACTTTTGAAATGACCTTTCATTAAACAGATAGACACCAGAGCTTGGCGCAGCATAGCCAAATCTGGCTTTTTGTGTCATTGCTTCCACCAACTAACTAACTCAACTCACCAATCTACTTTTGAAACATGATATAAATTTGGCTCTATACATCTAAAAATGTCTCTTGCTTAAGAACATGGCTGAATTCTTTCATTAACTTTAACAGCAAGAATCTCGATTTGAATTCTTCTCTGCCAAAGAAACAGATAAAAACTCTTCTGCAAATATCATTTAACAAGGCATTAAACACACCCAAACCTTTTGCTTGAAGCAGTTGTATCCGTTGCAATGACCAGAATCCATTCCTCTGTTCTACACAAAAGCGCGCTGTTGATCCAGGAATCCTACATACATTGAAATGGACCTGTTGGTAGAATGGTGTGTTTATCGGGTCGTCATCATGGTATCGTTGCCCGACGCTGCCGGATAAATTGCCCGCCGGAGGGCACGGCCTCGGCTGGGGGGCGTGGACTGTTCTATCCGGTAAAGGGCGAAGCCTCTAAATGATTTGGAAAACCCTGTTTTAAAGTCTGAATAGAATGGACAGAAGAGAAAATTAGAATGTTAGGAAAGTTTCTCTGTGTTATGTTTATTAAAGGAAATGTCTTGAGCCAAGTCTTGTTGCTTCTTACTATTTATGGTAGAAGCTGCTGATAAAACCTGAGAAACTTCAACGTTAAATTGATTTTCCGGACCACTCCTGCCCGCAAGCAGAGAACACACTTGATTTGAATCGGCGATTTAAGATGCACGCGAATCAGATATGTGCCAAAAATCCTAATAAAGCATGCATTTAAATTCAAAAATACTATCAGTTTGCTGGAAAAAATAAAACCGATATGGAAAAAACGGCTGACTTCGCAACGAATATGATGCGCGAAAACACGAGCTCAGGGCGGGCATGCCGCGCGGTACTTCAACGCCTTCACTTTGAACAATGCCAGCAGTAAAGAAAAATTTTTCTTAAATATTCTTTTTTCAAAAAAATAAAAACAAATTGACTATGCTCCAAACTTATTACATGATTTTTGTATTTTGTTATTTTCATTCACTTTTATGGAACTGATTATTCTTTTATACCTTTTTTGTTTGGATATTCCTTCCTCCTCTTCAGAGCGCGCCTTGGCTGCCATGAACATTATAGGTATGCAGAAAGATGTAATTCACAAAGTGGGGGCAACAGTGCCAAAATCTTTGTAGAAAATACAGCAGATATAAGTATTCCTCAAAAACATCTCTGAAAGAAAAATAAAAGTCACTATAATAAGAATTGAATTTTCAACATTTATGTCACTTTTTTATATTTCCTCGCTGGCTGAAACCAGCTCTAAAAATGGGCTTGAAATTATAACAGTAGGAACTTGGTCACAGAAATATAAACTGAAGAGAGAGTGTTGGGTAGAAAAGTTTTCAGTAAAAAATAAAAGTAATGAGACAAAATGAACTGTCCTGTTGGAAAATGGGGGTTGCTATTTCCTAACAATGTAAGTGCGGAAGTTCAAGTTGATATAACCCCTGCATCTCTAACTTTAGCAACTGATTCTTTTCAAGCTCCACAGCCGCAATTTCTCACCGCATGCTTAAAGACACATCCATCTAAACAAAAAAATCAATGATTAATTGAACACTTCCTAAATCCATACTAACAGATAAAGTTATTAAAAAAAAAAAAAAAGGTAATAATTCAGCCATATATTAATTGGGCTATTTCATTTTTTTTACCAAACCTTAAACCTGAAATTTACAGTAAATAAAATATAAAACACTCCATTTTTTTTTCAAATCTGAAGCTGGTGGATAACCCTTATAAACTATTTTCTTCATTCATTTTTTGAGTTTTTATACACAATTGAATTTTCTACCTCAGCAATGTAGATTTACATAAAACCAAAAATCAAAAGATAAAATCATAATAATAATTTGAATTTAGAATAAAATTAAAGATATTTAGAAAAACTTCTGTAATAATGATTTATAAGTCATCACTTACACAAAAGTTCGTAAAAACATGTACTTTAGAGTTTAGATGTGGATGAATGCAATAATCAGCCTTCATAAACTAACTGAAAATTTGAACAAGATATATATAGTGGAGAGTGTGAGCTTAAATAGAAGGAATTGAAAAATATATATATATATCTTAACTCTACGAATAACCATGTTGAATAAATAGTTTGCATAAGGAAGAATGAGCCAATGCTCTCTGTTATTTGTTATAAGAAAATTTCTAAAATATTTTTGAAAAACAAACATTAAACTTGTCAGAAATTTTGATTGATTTTTACTATGCATTTACATCACGTGAATTCATTTTTCTTTTGCCTTTTTTGTTGATATTTTCTCTTGAAAGTTTTATTATTAGTAGTAGTAGTAGCAGGGAAATTTTATCATAAATAAAAAAGTTCTGGAAATTGGGTAAATATGTCATCATCCAAAGCAAAATGCCACCTAATGCAATAATCATTCAACAATCACTTTTAGAGGGGGTATTTTTCTTGTTATTAAATTGGCAAAAATATTTCAATTTATGAAAGAAAATTCAAAACTATAACTTATTTGAGTTCTTTTGAGAAGTGAAGGCCGAAGCAGGTGTTAAGTAAGTTGCTGCAAAAAATTTTGAGTGAAAATCCATGTAAAGAGTGCATAAAACATATTACATTTAATGAAAGCAAAAAGAACTATATACATGTTTAATTTTGCTGCACAGGAGATTCTTTAAAAATATAGATCCATTGTAGAAGAGAATTTTCACTTCAAAAGAAGGTATTAAAGCATTGATAGTCATTTTGATTGATCCTTATTAAATAACAAAAAATAAATATATTAACAATGCTTATGGCAGAAATATACTTTTATAAACATTTATAGAGTTTTATCAGGTTAATTTACTTTATCAGATGTGTTTAAAGAAAAGCAAAGAAGATTGTTGTGTAAAAACTATTTAATTTTAATTTTTAAATGGTTAAATTATTATTATTCCTAAATGAATCCTAAAAAAACTGGTTCTTTAGGAACAGTTTGGTTTTCCACTAGAAATACGTAGTAATTAAAGCTTTGTTTTCTTTAAATGCTCAAATGAAAATAAATCCAAGAAAATATATTTTAGTGCTATTAAAAAGCACTCTTTTTATAATGAAGCAGTTTTTCTTGATTAAAAATCAAGGGTGAAAACTGCTTCTGTATAAAAGAGTCAAAACCTTAGAGTTAACTTAGTTAATAAAATTTAAATAATTATTATAAAAATTATTTTGAATTTTTATTATTTAAACAAAAAAAGCAGAATTGAGTATATTATTCCACGATAGGGATGAAATGAAATCTAGCCTGAAAAATAATGATCAAATATTTAATTTTTCATAATAAATGGTCTCAAAATATTTTGAAAGTGTATTTTATAAAATTGTGATATTTTTTAAAAGATATAAACGCATCCGCAACTTTATATTCATGAAGAAAGATATTGCTGCTTTAATGAGTAAAACTAAATTGTCTGAGAAAAGTAATAGAAGGGTGAAAATAGTATGCAACAACGAAGTATTTAATAGAAATTCATAAGAAATCTTCAATAAAGCAAATAACTCACAGAAAATGTTTCCTTTAGAAACTTCCTTTCTTTTATATTTTATATGGAAAGAAATTCCATTCCACACAAATTGCCAACTAAAAGTCGTCTGAAAAGATTTATTTATTCCAAATGCAAGGGTGCACAATTACACCTCAACCCACTCTGTCTCTCTTTTCTTGTGCGTGTGTATGAATAAAAATGAATCATTCCACTCTCAGATAAAAGCAGAGACGATGCGCTTACTAGGTGTACAGTCTCTGGTTCTCGAAAGGTCAGAGGTCATCTGCTCCCTTTTCCCGAAAATTTTCCTGTTTCGCATGAAACTCCTGCATCCTTTTCCTGAATGAAAACCTCAAGAAAATATTGCATTTGATTTTTCTATCAGTCTTAGAACACACGCGCACAGTTCTCAAGAAAAAATTGTCTGCTGTTCCATGGAATTTACTTGTCTTTGCACCGAACCTGAGTGAAATAGAAGAAGTAAAATATCCAAATATCGGCAACCTGAATTGAATGGTTTTTGAAATCATCCTAAATGCTCAGAGACATTCTTTTTGATTTCTGATTGCTTTGTTTTAAGATTTGATTCGGTTGATGTTTATTTTTTTTTATTTTTTTTTTTTTTTTTTGAAATACTTGTTATTTGTTTCCATTCTTTGCCTCAAGCAATTTGAGGGTTTGGATATTTGTGGGGAAATTTCAAAATTTTTTTATGTGTATATTGCTTTTATTTTTAATAATAGTAAAAGTAATTTAAAAAAATTTTAAGTCAATTCCTACTTTTTTTCACTCTATTGCAGAAAGTCCTTTATAAATACCTTTCATTCTTTTTTTTAAGTTTATCTGGCGCCATCTATTGGTAGATATATGCAACTTAATCTAAAAAAACTAAAATGAATTTATTAAATTTAATGAATGAATTAATATTTGAAAACTATATTCACATCCAGTGTCATCCATTACAAGTTTAAAAAAATATATTTGAACTTGAGATGATGAATAAAAGTATTTTTTATGAACGATTGAACATTTGAACAAGATATATAAAGGGAGAGTGAACTAATGGAAGGAATTGAAAAAAAAACCTATTTAATAATGAAACTAATATTACATTATACGCTGTATTCAATAAATAAATAAATAAAGCTGTTTAAAAATTAGTATATAATATATGCTAAATACGAACAATATTGCAGCAACTTGCCAGACATTGAAAATTGTCATTATTATAGTAATCAAAACGATTAAATCTTCTAAATATATTATTTACTTAGTTTACTTTTAGTTACTTAGTTAATATAGTTTGCATTATGAATGTTATTTTAGATTTAAATTAAAATTCAATCTTTTTTAATGTTTGCATTAATATTTTTAAAGGTCAGATTGAAATGTTCACATTAAGTTTCGAAGAATTTTTTAAGTAAAGAATATTTTTAAAAAAGTACAATGAATTTTGTCACTTTATTCTTTGTAGATATTATTATAGCCTGCCATATCAGCTGTTATAACTTCATTAAAAATAATATAAAAAGGGTATTATTGATTAATTTTAGTTAATTAATAAAGTCCTTTTCATTATCATTTGCATCTATTAATGTAATATTATTAGTTTTCAAATGAGAAGGTTTTTTTTTTATGGAATTGCAATTTTGCAATCGCATTTTAATACTTTTCTTCAAATTTGAAATCAATTAACATTGGCGCAACAGCCCTCTACGGTGGTCATCTGCCAGCTGGTAGATTTCGAGATAGACCTGTTTTTCTTTTTTTTTTAATGGGTAGGGTTATCATCCCTACGCCAAACTCTCTACAATCCTATTAGGGACCAGGACTTACGGTTTAAATTGAATTCGAACCACTACAAACACCTGGCCACTGAGCGCCAGTCACTCAGCCATCTGGCAACAGTCAATTAACTAGTTGTGAAAATAATGCATTCTATGCACATTTGTCTTTTAAATGCAAAATAAGTTGCAGTAAATCATTTTAAATGAAAATATCATTAGAAAATTTAAAATAAAATAAAATTGAGTAAAAACTAACATTACTCCCAATCCCTTATTTGAAGTTGTATCAGCTCGTGTAAACTTAAAGTTAAACCAATAATATACAAGAAGCAGGGTAAAATATGCTGGAACACTTTTGTGGATGTTCCTACTGTCGCTAATCTTGAAGAAAACCGGGAAAATTTTAAAGCATTTTCTCAGACCAGACTACTTAATCATGCAAATGACATTAAAATAATATATAGGCTCGAATAGTAATAAATTTGTCTGGATTGTTGGAGTAATGCAGACAAATTTCGCGGCACGTTTCATAATTGGGTCCACGAAATATTTTTAGGAAGGACGAAATATTCAACTGTAATTTAGAACCAAAGAACATTTCTCACACTGTAAGTTATTTCAAGATTTATTTATTTATTCATTTTTTGATTACTTACTCTTGTTTTCAATATAGTTTCATTTTAGAAATTTAATTCTACAAGTGATTTTACTTCTATGATTTTTAAGAACTATAAATCTACTTTTTAAAAAGATCCAAGTATTTGCATTAATTCAAATGTACTTCATAATTAAAAAAATACCACTATTATTTTTGAGGTTAAAATTTATTTTTTAATAAAATTACATTTTCTTTAATTTGATTCAGCATTTTTATAAGTTCAAATATGTATGATCCTTATTAATTGGTTTTTAAATAGAAGCCAATAGACATTATGTTTACAAATAAATTATAAATACAAATATATATAAATGCAATACTATAGTTTTGTTAGAATAAAATTTAATTCAGCTTTTATCCTTAGAATTCCACAATTTGTACAATCTTATCAATTTGATTTTTTATTAATTTGACGACCCTGATGCCATCTACTGCACCTTGTTTTCAGCTTTTTTGCATTTACTTTTGCTGTTTGTGTTGTCTTATATGCACTGATAAATGTAACATTAAATTACTATTGATGAATTCATGTTGTTTTACGATAAATGAGCAAAAATACATCAGCAAAAAATTGGGTCCTCAAAGTATAACTGTTTATTGGTACAGAATTTGACAGAACAAAACAGAAATGCAACTTCCCAATGCAAAATTGCAAATTTATAATGGTAAATTGTAAATACAAAATTGCAATGAACTTCTATTACTACAAGTGTTGTAATGCAACTCTCAAAATGCAAGGCCTGTTGGCCGAATGACTAGCGCTCTGGCGCTGGGTACCACAGATTTCGGGTTCGGTGCCATGGTGATTTTTAGTGGTTCGGAATCCGTGTTAAACTGTAGGCCCCGGTCTGTTTAGTCCTCGTGTGCACAAGATGGCCGTAGAGCGACAACCGAACCAAACGTCAAAAATGCAAATAGGTCCATATTATCAGATGGCTATATTTCTATGGAGCATAAAAAAAATGAGGGGTTACTAAAAAAAAAAAGAATTGTTAATTTTTTTTTAACTTAAATAACTATTTAATTTTTTTTTTTTTTTTTTTTTTGCTCAGATCTTGAGAAATTTTACCAGCCTAATCTTACATTTGATAAAAATTGCATATGCAACCCTGCTTTTATGTGTAGCAATAGTAGTTAGCAATATACCACGACCCACATTATCTTAATTAGCTCAGACTAGACTCTCTGCACGTTCGCTACTGCACTTTATAAACAGCCTTCTTAATCGTCTACTTTTCCAACAACTTCAGCAGAGCCCCACACTCCATCGAGAGTAGAGAGTAGAATAGACCAAGTTTGTCGCTTCCGGAACCAGGTGGTGCAGCTCACTTCCCCCTGTCATCAGGTGATCGTAAACGTTATGGCCCGCCACTAAAGCCCTCGTTCGATACCCTAACGACGGGGTTGACAGGTGACGTTTTCGAAAAAGAGACTTTAACGACGACCGGAATTTCTTTCAACTACCAGGTTTGAGGTGCCGGCATTAAAATGGAATCACGAAGGTGGTTGATGGCTGTAATGGAAGTTCGCGGTTGCTTTTGGCTTGGTGCAATGAGTTGTAGCAGAAGCGCCAATCAGGGGACCTGCCTCCCACACTCTGCTATTTGGAGAAGAGCCGATTTGAGCTTTTAGATAGAGCGGATTTGGGCCATTGGCAGGATATGGGTTTTCTGAAATAGCACTGTGTTGATGAAGAGTTGATCATTTGAGAAAAAAAGAGTTGATTTAAAAATATATTCGTTAACTTGCTTGCATGCAAAATCCAGTTGACAATGAAACTTATATAGTGGAAATGAAAACAAAGGATTCTTCTTGTAACGTCAAATCTCTAGGTTATATTAAGATTTTTTTTTTTTTTTTGCTGTTTTCTATTGAAATGATTAATTTTTTTATAAATTATTCATAGTTTGGTTTGGTTTGTAGTTCTACGGTCATTTTGTGCACACTTAGGGCAAATTAGACTTAGATTGAATTTAGATTAAATTGCATTTAATTTCTTTTTAAATGATTAAAAAGAAGTTTATTTTTCTTATTGTAGTAATTTAAATAGAGCATTTTTAAAGAAAAGAACTTCTTTCAGAATAAATTTAGTAATTTTATTTGTTTCAGTAATAAAACAAATATTATAAAAAAAAAAATTTCAAAGTCAAATCCTTTTGTTTCCCACTTATATTGCTGAAAGTCCTTTTATAGATAATTTTATTTCATTTTTTTTAAGTTCTGGCGCCAACTATTGGTAGATATATGCAACTTAAATCTAAAAAAACTAAAATAAATAAATTAATTAAATTACTGAATTAATATTTGTAAAAAAACTGTATTAACATCAAGCGTCATCCACTACAAGTTCAAAAAATGTATTTGAAATTGAGTGGAGGAATAAAAAGTGTTTTATTAAGGATTGAAAATTTGAACAAGATATATATAGGGAGAGTGAACTAATAGAAGAAAATGAATAAGTTACTATTTTTCGCCGTAAGTAATTATTGAATTAAATATTTTATTTTGTTCAGATCTTGAGGAATTTTATCAGTTCTAAGCTTGGCTTTGATGAAAATTATATATGCAACCCCTGCTTTTGTGTGTAGCAATAGTAGTTAGCAATATTCCTCTACCCACATTATCTTAATTAGCTTAGACTGACTCTCTGTCGTTCGCTGACGAACTTATAAAACGGCCTTCTTAATCGTCTACTTTCCAACAACTTTCTTTTCCAGAGCTTCCACACCCATGGAGAAAGTACAGTAGAGTAGACCAAGTTTTCCGGTCTACTCTACTGAGGGAGGTGGTGGGGAGGTGGTGCACAGGTGGTGCAGCTCACTTCCCCCCGTCAGGTGATCGTAAACGTTTATGGCCTGCCACTAAAGCCCGCGTTCGATACCCTAACGACAGGGGTTGACAGGTGACGTTTTCGAAAAAGAGACTTTAACGACGACCGGAATTTCTTTTCCCTAACGACCAGGTTTGAGGTGGCTTTGGCATTAAAATGAAATCACGAAGGTGGTTGATGGCTGTAATGGTTTCGCGGCTGCTTTTTGGCTTGGCGCGATGAATAGTGCGGGTAGCTACCGTCCGCACTCTGCTATTTGGAGAAGAACCGATTTGGGCTTTTAGGTAGAGTGGATTTGGTCCATTGACAGGAATTTGCGTTTCTGAAATAGCATTGTGTTGATGCAGGAGTCACTTATTTGAGGAAAAGAAATATTCGTTAACTTGCTTGCATGCACATGGTGGAAATGGCGACATAAAACTTTTCTTGTAATGTCAAATCTTAATGTTATCTCATGAAAAAATTTTTTTTTTTGTCTATTGAAATGATTATTTTTTATAGAATATTCATAGTTTTTTTTTCTTGTCGCTCTATGGTCATTTTGTGCACACTTTGGGCTAATTAAACCTAAAATATTTATAAAATAAGTACAAAATCATGGCATATAATCAGTTATACAAAAAAAATTACTCTGGCGATCGATCCGAATACCACAGGCATCGCGTTCGGAATCCCGGCGGTGCCTTGGATGTTTGTAATGGTTAGGAATCCGCTTTAAGCCGTTGATACCGGTCTCCATATGACCATAGAGTGTCACAGAGCCCAATCAGACATCTTCCATCCCCAACATTTCCAACTGTTCCGCATCATCTGTCCCAATCATTCAACTTCAAAGGGCAACTCAGCTGTAGGCACAGTGATGTGGTGTGGTGTAGTGTAGTAGTAGTAGTAGATGGTAATAATGATATGGAGCCTAAAAAAATGTTGAGGTTACTAAAAAAAAGAGTTATTAATATTCTTTCAACATAAGTAATTATTTAATTAAATATTATTATTATTATTATTATTATTATTATTTGTTCAGATCTTCAGGATTTTATCATTCTAATCTTGGGTTTCTATGAAAATTGCATATGCAACTCTGGTTTGTGTGTAGCAATAGAAGTTAGCAATATTCCACGACCCACATTATCTTAATTAGGTTAGACACTATCGTTTGCTGGCGCACTTATAAAAACAGCCTTCTTAATCGTCTACTTTCCAACAACTCCAGCAGAGCTTCCACACTCCATCGAATGTAAAGTAGAGTAGACCAAGTGTGTGTGCTTCCGGACCAGGGGGTACAGTTCACTTCCCGTTATCAGGTGATCGTAAATGTTTATTGCCGCCACTAAAGCCCCGCGTTCGATACCCTAACGACGGGGGTTGACAGGTGACGTTTTCGAAAAAGAGACTTTTAACGACGACCGGAATTTCTTTTCCCTAACGACCAGGTTTTATGTGGCCGGCATTAAACGGAATCACGAAGGTGGATGGCTGTGATGGTTTCGCGGCTGCTTTGGCTCAGCGCAACGAATTGTGGAGGAACGCCAATTTAGGGAGTTACAGCCCGCAGTCTGCTATTTGGAGAAGAACCGATTTGGGCTTTTAGGTAGAGTGGATTTGGGCCGTTGACAAGGATTTGGGTTTTCTGAAATAGCACTGTTTTGATGAGGAGTTGATCATTTGAGAAAAAAAAAAATGTTGACGTAAAGATATTCATTAACTTGCTTGCATGCAAAATCCAGTTGACAATGAAACTTACATAGTGGAAATAGTGTCAGATTTTTCTTGTAATGTAAATTCTTCATGTTATCTAAAAAATTGTTGGCTATTAAAAAGAGGAATATTTATAGAATATTTATAAAATAGCACAAAATCCTAACATATAATCACTTATAGAAAAAAGTACTTTTAGTGTTTTAATTTCGGGGTCTGACGGCCGAGTGGCTAGCACTCTGGCTCCCGGTACCACAGGTATCCGGGTTCGAATAATGGCTATGCCATGGATGTTTGTAATGGTTCGGAATCGACTTTAAGCCGTAGATCCCGATCTCCATATGACCATAGAGTGTCACAGAGCCCAATCAGACATCTTCTCATCCACAACATTCACAACTGTTCCACATCATCTGTCAAAATCATTCAACTGTAAAGGGGTAACTCAGCTCTAGGCACAGGGATGTGTGTAGTGTAGTAGTAGTAGTAGATGGTAATAATGTCAAGTTAAGTAATTATTTAATTAAATATTATTATTATTATTATTATTATTTTGTTCATGTCTTGAGGAATTTTACCAGTCTAATCTTGGTTTTGATGAAAATTATGCATGCAACTCTCTCTTTTCTATAGTAATACTTTATCTTTCTAATGCAGGTGGCAAAACACTTAGACAGCTGTCTTGGATGCCTTTAGGCAAGAGCTGCACCGACGTTACTCACTTTGCATCACCCAGTGAGCTTGTGTAACTTGGAAAATAAGCCACGGACGCGGAGCAACAATGCCCCCGCAACGCTCTACGATCCTATTACGACCGGGATCTACGGTTTAAAGTGGATTCCGAACCACTACAAACATCCATGGCACCGCCGGGGCCCAACTCGAAACCTGTGGTACCGAGCTCTTGAGAGCTGGCCCCTCGACCAGTCAGGCCCTGTGTAGCAATATTCCACGACCTACATTATCTTAATTCTAATATAGGGTTTTGATAAAAATTTCATATGCAACTCTGCTTTTATGTGTAGCAATAGTAGTTAGCGTTGGTCGTGGAATATTGCTATCTTGATTAGCTCAGACTGATTCTCTGCAGTTCGCTGGGCAAAACAGACTTCTTAATCGCCTACTTTTCCAACAACTTCAGCAGAGCTTCCACACTCCATCGAGAATAGAGTAGAGTAGACCAGGTTTCTCGCTTCCTGGACCAGGGGTGCAGCTCACTTCTGCCGTCATCAGGTGATCGTAAACGTTTATGGCCCGCCACTGAAGCCCCGCGTTCGATACCCTAACGATGGGGGGTTGACAGGTGACGTTTTCAAAAAAAGAGACTTTAACGACGACCGGAGTTTCTTTCCTAACGACCAGGTTTGAGGTGGCTGGCATTAAAATGGAATCACGAAGGTGGTTCATGGCTGTGATGGTTTCGCGGCTGCTTTTTGGCTAAGCGCAATGAATTGTGCAGAAGCGCCAATCAAGGTGAGATACCGCCCGGACTCTGCTATTTGGAGATGAACCGATTTGGGCATATAGGTAGAGTGGATTTGGGCCGGTGACAGGGATTTGGGATTTCTGAAATAGCACTGTGTTGATGAAAAGTTGCTCACTTAAAAAAAAAAAAAAAAAAATGTTGACGTAAGATATTCGTTAACTTTCTTACATACCAAAATCCAGTTAACAATGAAACTTATATACTGGAAATGGTGACGAAAAAGATTCTTGTAACCTCAAATCTCTAGGTTATATTAAGATTTTTTTGTTGGCTATAGAAATGATTAATGCTTATAGAATATTCATAGTTTGTTTTAGTTTATCGCTCTGCTGCATTTTGTGCACATTTGGACAAATTAGACCTAAAATATTTATAAAATAGCCCAAAATCCTAACATAAAATCACTTATAAAAAAAAAGAACATTTAGTGTTTAATTTTGGGCCCTGGTGGCCGAGTGGCTAGAGCTCTGACTCTCGGTACCACAGGTATCTGGGTTCGAATCATGGCTATGGCTTGGATGCTTGTAGTGGTTCAAATCCACTTAAAGCCGTAGATCCGGGTCTCCATATGAACATAGTGTCACAGAGCCCAATCAGACATCTTCTCAATCACAACATCCCCCATCTGTTCCACATCATCTGTCCCAATAATTTCACTGTAAAGGGGCAACTCAGCTCAAGGCACAGTGATATGGTGTAGTAGTAGTAGATGGTAAAAATGCTATGGACCCTAAAAAAAATGTTGAGGTTACTAAAAAAAAAGTTATTAAAATTTTTTTCAACGTAAGTAATAATTTAATTAAATATTATTATGTTTTGTTGAGCTCTTGAGGAATTTTTACCTGCCTAATCTTGGGTTTGGATGAAAATTGCGTATGCAACTCTGCTTTTGTATAGCAATAGCAGTTAGCAATATTCAACGACTCGCATTATGTCAATTAGCTTAGACGGATTCTCTTGTCGTTCGCTGGGCATTTTATAAAACCAAATAGGTATCTTCTTTATTAATTGGTTTTAAAATAGTAAACCACTAGACATTATGATTACAAATAAATTATAAATATATATATATATATATATATATAATATAATTCATATATACACTAATGTCCATAAATTGTGGATAATTCAGAATCACGCAGAAATTGAACTCTAAAATAAAAATTTCACCTGTAGAATTATCACACACATCTTGAAGAAGAATATGCAAATTACAGAAAACCACCAGATGGCGCGGATAGTACGTCACAATAACGAGAGTGTAAGAGAGGGGTATATAAGGAATGGTGGCAAAGAAGTAAAATTGTTCACAAGCGCTTTAAAAGCCTTTCAGTGCAATAATCGCATAGTTATGGCACAAAGGAAGCATTTGGATGGTTTTTACGTGGTAGAATTATCGGACGACTGGAATGTGGACGTACCCAGCTGGAAGTATCCGGGGAACTTGGAATCGCCCAAAGTGTCATCTCCAGGCTTTGGCAACGATTCCAAGATGATGGTAATGTGAGTAGATGTTACAGCACAGGTCGCCCCGAGTTACAACGCCGAATGAGGACCGGTATTTAGCAGTTACTGCCAAAAGAAACAGACGGAGCACAGCATCAAACCTGTCTCGTCAGCTCTCTTCAGCTACCAGTACGACAGTTTCAAGGCAGACCGTGTACAGACGCTTAGGGCACATTGGTCTATATGCTCGTAGGCCTGTCAGATGTATTCCACTTACCGCAACTCATTATCAACTGCGATTAACCTGGAGTAGAGAGCATGCATTGTGGACACCGCAACAGTGGTCTGGTGGGATGTCTTCCGACGAGTCCAGGTTTAGTTTGCAGTCTGATTCTCGCCGGACTTTCATATGGAGAGCGCCAGGTACCCGTTACCACCAAGAGAACACCATTGAACGACACCGTTACGGTGGTGCAGGATGGCTCGTTTGGGGAGGAATTTTCTTGGTTCCAGAACTGACCTGCATGTTCAGAGTGTAACGATGACCGGCCACATCTATCGGGATGTCATTCTGGAACAGCATGTACGTTTGTTTCGGGGCGCCATGGGTGGTGAATTTCTGTTTATGGATGACAACGCCCGTCCTCACCGTATAAACATTGTAGACGAATGCCTTCAATTGGAGGATATCACCCCTATGGATTGGCCAGCCTACTCACCGGTCTTGAATCCAATAGAGCATGTGTGGGATATGCTTGGCCGACGAATTGCAGCCCGTCAATCCCCCTCCCACCTGTCAACCGGAACTTCGGAGGACATTGCTTGAGGAGTGGTGTAATATTCCCCAAGATCAGATTGATAATTTGATACTCAGCATGCCTAGGCGTTGTAAGGCCTGTATTGCATCGTCCGGGAGACATACTCATATTAACCATCAGACTAACCATGTTATACTGTTTTTTGTAAATAGGTTCTTTTTTGAAATTTGCTCCAGGGAGTAAAAAAATCGCAATTTTTATTAATTATGTCAAACATATAGCATCTTTTTTGCTCTTTACCTTTTGTTTAATAAATAGATTTTACAAATAAGTCAAATTTGTTTTGCTTCTGTCTCTTTCTTTGCCTGAACTTCATTATCTTTAATTTATGGACATGAGTGTATATAATATTATTCATATACATACATAAATGTAATACTATAGTTTTCTTAGAATAAAATTTAATTCAGCTTTTATCCTTAGAAGTCTGTTATAATTTCCATAATATTTCTTCAACGTAAGTAATTATTTAATTAAATATTATTTTCTTGCCCAGTTCTTGAGGAATATCACCAGTCTAATCTTTTAGGTTTTGATGAACATTGTGTATGCAACTCTGCTTTTGTGTGTAGTAATATTAGTAAACAATATTCCACGACTCACATTATCTTAATTAGCTCAGACTGAGCTAATAGAGTAGAGTAGACCAAGTTTGTCGCTTCTGCGACCAGGGGGGGGCAGCTCACTTCCCCCGTCATCAGGTGATCGTAAACGTTTATGGGCGACACTGAAGCCCCGCGTTCGATACCCTAACGATGGGGGTTGACAGGTGACGTTTTCGAAAAAAGAGACTTTAACGACGACCGGAATTTCTTTTCCTAACGATCAGGTTTGAGGTGCCGGCATTAAATGGAATCACGAAGGTGGTTGATGGCTGTAATGGTTTTCCGACTGCTTTTGGCTCAGCGTGTGCAGAAGCGCCAATTTAGGGGGAGCTACCGTCCGCACTCTGCTGTTTGGAGAAGAACCAATTTGGGCTTTTAGGTAGAGTGGATTTGGGCCATTGACAGGATTTGGGTTTCTGGAATGGCACTGTTTTAATGAAGAGTTGTTCATTTGGGAAAAAAAGTGTTGACATGAAGTCATTCGTTAACTTGCTTTATGTAGAAAATCCAGTTGACAATGAAACTTACAGTAGAGAATCAAGTAATATAAAGAAAAAAATCTAAAGTCAATTCCTACTTTTTTTACTATATTGCAGAAAGTCCTTTATAAATAATTTTCGTTCATTTTTGAAGTTTATCTGGCGCCATCTATTGGTAGATATAAGAAACTTAAATAAAAAATACTAAAATTAATTAATAAAATTTAATGAAAATTAATATTTGAAAAATTGTATTAACATTCAGTGTCATCCCCTACAAGTTAAAAAAAAAATGTATTTGAACTTGAGGGGATGAATAAAAGTGTTTTATGAACGATTGAAAATTTGAGCAAGATTATATATAGGAGAGTGTGAGCTAATAGAAGGAATTGAAATAAATAGTTTTCGCAAATAAGAATAATGGCTGTGATACAAATTTAGAAACTCAGGAAACTTGGATGCATAAAGAATAGAAAAACAACAAAGGAATTTTCTTGTAACGTCAAATTTCCATGTTACCTAGAGATTTTTTTTTTCTTGGCTATTGAAAAGATGAATTTTTATACAATATTTATAAAAACAGCACTAAATCCTAACATCAGTTATACAAAAAAATTACATTTAGTGTTTTAATTTCTTTTTAAATGAATAAAAAAAAATGATGTTTTATTGTAATTTGGGAGGGGGGCAATTGATGGCCTAGTGACTAGCTCTCTGGCACTCGATTCCACAGGTTTCAAGCTAGAGTCCTGGATGTTTGTAGTGTTTCGAATTCACTTTAAGCCTTAGGTCCTGTTCTAACATGACCATAGAGTTTTGTGGGGCTATTATTACTCCGTGTCCGCAATTTATCTTCAAGTTCCACGCACCTCCTGGGTAGTGCTAAGTGCTTAACGTCGGTGCAGCGCTTGCCTTAAGGTATCCAAGAGAACTGTCTAAGTGTTTGCTAGCTGCATTAGAAAAAAAAAATGTTGTAATTTAAATAGATCCTTTTAAAGAAAAGAAAATTCTTTCAGAATAAATTTTAGTAATTTTATTTTTTCAGTGACAAAAATAATGTTCGTTATATATTAAGTTTAAAAAAGAAATTCACTGTTGTAGGAAATGAAAGACGAAAATTATAGTTTAAAAAACTAAAAACACGCTTTTAGAGTTAATCAAACCAAAAAATAAAAATAATTGTTAACTTAAGAATAAAATGACTGACGAGAGACTGAATGTCCCTGTTCTAAAAGCGTGGGGTGCTCGATATCAATCGTTCTAATTTTTCACTAGTTTCATTCCGAAATGCAGTTAGTTTAAAAATGTCATACAAAGCACCCCACGCTTTTAGAACAGCGACATTCCTTTTCTCGTCAGTCATTTTATTCTTACGTTAACAATTATTTTTTACTTTTTTGTTTGATTAACTCTAAAAGCGTGTTTTTAAACTATAATATTTAAATGAGGTCCCGGTAAGGAGGGCTGCAACTATAGTTCTTACAATAATTTAATTGTGAGTAAAACAAAGGTTGTTATCCGTTGTGCCCACATAGATTTGAATGTCTTAGGTACTTTCATTCTACATGGGTTAAATTGCTCTTCATAAGTTAAAATAAAATCACTCATCCTGGCGATCCTAATCACGATGAGATAATAAACTTATCAAAATATTTTAGTGTCCTTGTTAAGTCTACAACGTTTACATTAAATCTGATCGCTTAAAGTAGTTCAAAAATCGAGCCCAAAGAGTCAGTTACAACAGACAAACATAGAGGGGAAACTAATAAAAGCGTATTAAAAACCAGCCAGTAAAAAAAATTCGATAAGAATGTGTCTTATTCTTATCCGTTGGTAGTGCATGCAAACCAGAGATTATCGTGGGTGATTTGTGATGTGCATCTGCTTTGGAAAACAAATTGATTTGTTGGAGAATGTTCTACTTCAGAGGTCAGCAATGCCGTGGTAGCGGCGAGATGGTTATGTGGCCTCGCTATATTACACAAATACTGAGCCCAATAGCCTGATCGCCTGTATATAAGACAACATAATAGCTAAAGCGCAGCATCAGTAAATAACAATCAAGGTCGTATACCGACGCACTTGCCACTTATAGTACATTTGGTAGTATGTTATCATTCTGCAGACACAATTTATGCATTTTGAGTATTTAGTGAACATATCGCGCAAGATAGGGTCCCTTCTCACTAACAAATGTGTATCATACTAGTTACGTGGATTTTATATGTAACCATCATGTATTCATTGTTTTAATGATGACTGGGAAGAACAATTTTGTTTTATTGATTTGAATTGCAAATGTATTTTTTTTTTTTTTTTTTTTGCTGTGTAATAATAATGGGGAAATTTCCACGAAAAGTAACATCAGAAGATATTGCAAAACCGTTCATTCAAATTTTGATGTTGATGTTGTGCATCAAAACCTGTGCGCTCCGAAATAAGAAGAATTTAAATTCTGTTGTAGAATTTCTAGTTAATCCTTTTAACTTGTCTTCTGTTGATGCATCTTCTGCGATTGGCAAATATTTCGAGCTCAGTAATAGGGATGTAATAAATTTAGAAATAATAATCTGCAAAACGATATTGTTTTAAAAAGACTTCATATAACATAACGAATGGCTGAGATATAACACGAAATAATAATTTTATGTTTACTAATAATTTATTCTTATTTTGCAACAACGTATAATTGAAAATGTCTGTTTTCAAGTAGGATTCATCTTATAACAAGATGTCGGACTCGTAATTCAGGACTTGTAATTCTAATTATATTATCAATTATACAGTGTCAGCTGTCACACTGAAATATGACGGATGTTTGTTTTAATCATTGTTTGCCTTGTATTTATATTTTAAATATATTTTTGAATATATATATTTTTATTTTTGAATATTTTACATTTTAAAGTTTTATTTTTATTTTTTTTTACTCTTCCGTCAATACCTTTTGATTTTATAATGCGCCCTTATTCACAAAAAAGCATTCCGTATCAGTTCTACTGTCTAGAATAAACATTTGTATAAATTGATTGTGTAGTGTTGTGCAGCTCTGGATTGTACAGGGTATGGATGGATTGAGACTTGAGACACAGGTTTGAGAACGCATAGATTTATCTACACGCGCACAAACATCACACACACACAATTAATTACAGATATTATTTAACACATTTAAAGATATTTAATTATAGATTCGTGGAGAAATTCCACTTCTAAGCCGAAAATAAAGATACTTAGGTACTCGCTGGATGTATGAAATATACTTTTTCTCCGAGTTCTCATTCAGTCTGTAGGCCACAAATACACAGGGTTGTGCTAAATATATTTCCTTTCCGTGTGAAAGTCTGTAAACTAAACGTTTCTCAGCTGCAGGCCAGTTGCGCTGTACTTCCTCTCGGGTTAGTCTCGAGGCCTATTGACCATTCCTCTTGAACGTCATAGGGGACGCTCTTGCAGTGCGTAGGAGGAACCACGGTTACAATTGTTGTTTTATGGATTTGCTGCAATACTAGTCAATTACCGTTGTAAGGCATCCATGAAAGCAGTCCTTCCACCAACCCTAACATTACCTTCCAGGCAGTGTGAATTAAACTACAAAAATAAGTCTTATTAAGATGGATGTAGGCCGAGTGGTCGAGGTTCGGTAGCAAAAGTTTCGGGGTCGAGTCCCGGCGCGGTGCTACGGATATTTGTAGGGATTCGAATCCACTTTAAAGTACTCTAGTATTCTACCTTTTTAATAAATTCAAACCTTAATAATTTTCCAATATTTTTTTAAGTGCCACTCTTAAAATATCTCAATATACTTCTTGCTTTCAAGTTGCACACTGCCCGAACCTCCAAAGCAAAATAAATATATTTTTAAAACTCTGGTTGAAGTATCGTTGATCTCCGACTGGTACAAAAAAAAATATATATATATTTTTTTTCCCTGCGAGTCATTTTTTATAGAAGCATGGAGAGAGAGAGACCCTTGACTGATAATGATGATGACCCTTGTGAAGAGCGGGCATTCCTGGGGGGGGTCAAAAACAGTCTCTCCACTAAATACTCTCGTGACAGAAAAGAATCATTCCTTCCTTCTTGAAGAAGAAGAAGGTAAAAAGAAATTATGAAAAGAACCCTTTGGAGTGTACTTTGAGAGAGAAGAAAAGGTCTGGGTCATCATTTTCGAGAATGGCTTCTCAATGTGAAGGAGTTCTTAGCCTGAAACCTTGAATAAATATCTCCCATGTTGTTGGATACCTTTCCTTACTTTAAAAGGAACTATGTTTTCAAGCTGGTAAATGTTAGCGGAGGTAAATTATGAATTGTGTTTTTTTTAATAAGATGAGAAAATAAGAAATTAGTGTCTCGATATTTTAACACAGAATAGTGCATTACTGTTTATAAATAATATATTCTTAATCATATCAGCATAATCACATTACATATTACAGTGTCCAAAAAGCAAAACTAATTTCCAATTTAAAATTCCTTGGGCTTATGGAATTTCAATTTTTTTTCTTTCTTTTTTTTAAGTTGCTGGCACTGTCCTTGACATATGAGTGAAATTTCATGTCAAAATATTCATTAGTGTTTAAGTTACACTTGGTTTTGTGAGAGACGCTAAAACGGATTCCGGCAATTTTGAAATGCCTGAATTCATTGAGCAATGAACTTGCGTTAGAGTTTGTTTGCGGAAACGTATAGAATGTTGCAGAAAGCATTCGGTGAGCATTCCTATATCGGAAACAAACAGTTTAAAGAAGGCAGAGAACGCGTTGAAGATGAAGAGCGTTCTGGTCGACCATCCACCTCAACCGACGAAGCTCTTGTCCAAAAAAATTGGATGCTTGCAAAACCATCGATTTACAATTAGAGACCTTGCTGGTGATGTTGGAATTTCAAAATTCCATTTTAAAAGACGTTTTGGGCCTCAAACGCGTTAAATCGTGATTGGTACCGAAAATACTGAATTTTTTGATGCACAGAGTACTCTACTGTTTTATTAAATTCAAACCTTATTTAATTTCCAATATTTTTTTCTTTCTTTGAGCCACTCTTAAAATATTGGAATAATTCATTCATTCTTGCAAAATTGCACACTGTCCCGACATCCAAAGCAAAAACAAATATATTTTTAAAACCCTCTTGAAGTATCGTTGATCTCCGACTGTTACAAAATATATTTTTTTTCTTTCTGCGAGTAATTTTTTTATAGAAGCAGAGACAGAGAGAAGAGACCCTTGACTGATAATGATGATGACCCTTGTGAAGAGCGAGCATTTCTAGGGGGTAGGAAACAAAAACAGTCTCTTCACTAAATACTCTCGTGACAGAAAAGAATCTTTCCTTCCTTTTTGAAGAAGAAGAAGAATGTAAAAAGAAAAACAAAGTGAAGAACCCATGGAGTGGACTTCTGTAGAGGGAAGAAAAAGGTCTGGGTCATCATTTCGGAGAGTGGCTTCTCAATGTGAAGGGGTTCTTAGCCTGAAACCTTGAAATGAAGGTCTCCCAAGTTTTTGGATATCTTTCGTTATTTTTAAAAGGAACTATGTTTTCAAACTGGCAAATGTTAGCGGAGGTAAATTGTGAATTCCGTTTTTGAATTGTTGTTTTTTAATAAGGCGGGAAAATGAGAAGTTATTGACACGATATTTTACCTCAGAATAGTGAAATGCATTTCAAAAAAAAAATATATTATCAGCATAATCACATTAGATATTCCATTAGTTACATATTCTTATTCCTTATTTAATAATAATAATCATCATCATTGGAGCAACAACCAGTGTGGGCCAAGGCCGTTTAGCTACTGGTAGAATTCGAGACGAGAGATGTTTTTTCTATTTACGGGTAGGGTTGTCAGCTCTACGCCCAATGCTCAGCAGTCATATGAGACCGGGACCTACGCCTAAAAGTGGATTCCGAACCATTACAAACATCCATGGCACAGCCGGGACTCGACAGCGAAACCTGTGGTATCGAGCACCAGAGCTCTAGCCACTTGGCCATTCAGGCCCCTAAAGTGTATTTTATAAATAATGTATTCTTCTTCATATCAACATAATCACATTCTAAAAGGTAGCATTCCTGGAAATGTCTTGAAGGAACTTATGATAAGTAAGGGATTAACAAAATTAATTAATAATATTTTCTATGGGAAATCCGAAACAACATGATGAAGTCCTTCAAAAGGGATGTTCGGCTGGATGGCCAACTCGCTAGTGGTCTGGTCTTCGGTACCACAGGCTTAAGGTTCGATTTCTGGCGGTGGCATGGATGTTTGCGAGTGGTTCGGTATCCAAATTAAACTGTAGGTCCCGGTCTATTTAGCCTAAAGTGTGCAAGATGACCGTAGAGCGACAAACCAAACCAAACCAATCTTGAAGAAGAAGAAGCAGAAGTAGTAAAAAGAGAACAAAATGAAGAATTCTTTGAGAGGGAAGAAAAGGTCTGGGCCATCATTTCGAGAATGGCTTCTTTTCAATGTGAAGGAGTTCTTAGCCTGAAACCTTGCAATAAATATCTCTCCATGTTGTTGGATACCTTTCCTTATTTTAAAAGGAACTTCGTTTTCAAACTTGTAAATGTTAGCGGACGTCAATTGTGAATTCCGTTAGTGGCTCGATAGTTTACCATAGAATAGTGAAACACGTTCTATAAATAATATACTCTTATTCATATCTGCATTATCCCGTTATACATTCCATTAGTTACATATTGAGACTCATTCCCGTGATGGTTATTACTGATTCCTCATGATATATATGATATATACTGATTCCTCATGATATACATGATATATACTGATTCCTCATAATATATATGATATATACTGATTCCTCATGATAAATATGATATATACTGATTCCTCATGATATATATGATATATAATGATTCCTCATATGATATATACTAATTCCTGATGATATATATGATATATACTAATTCCTGATGATATATATGATATATACTAATTCCTCATGATATATATGATATATACTAATTCCTCATGATATATATGATATATACTAATTCCTGATGATATATATGATATATACTAATTCCTCATGATATATATGATATATACTAATTCCTGATGATATATATGATATATACTAATTCCTGATGATATATATGATATATACTAATTCCTGATGATATATATGATATATACTAATTCCTGATGATATATATGATATATACTGATTCCTGATGATATATATGATATATACTGATTCCTGATAATATATATATATATTATTTCCCTGATGATATTCCTAGTGATTATTACTGATTTTTTTTTCAAGTGGTGAATGTTAGCTGTTTTAAATTGTGAATTCCATTTTGGTGGTTGGTTTTTTTTTTAATAAGGTGAGAAAATGAGAAGTTATTGACTCGATATTTCAACACAAAAGTGAAATATATTTTATAAATAATATATTCTTATTCATATCAGCATAATCACATTATATATTCAATTAATTGGGGCCTGAATGGCCGAGTGTTTAGTGCTTTGGCATTCGGTACCACCGGTTTTGGGTTGGAGTCTCAGCGGTGGCATGGATGTTTGTAGTGATTCGGAATCTACTTTAAACCGTACGCATCGGTCTAATAGGATCGTAGAACATTGTGGGGGCAATGTTATTCCGCGTCCGTAGCTTATCTTCAAGCTACACGCACTCTGGGTAGTGCTAAGTGAGTAACGTCGGTGCAGTGCTTGCCCTAAGATATCAAGACAATTGAGAAGTATTTGCCATCTGCATTAGAACAAAAAAAAAAAAATTAATTCGTAAGTACTTTTAATTTTTAGAAATTAAGATGATGCACAGAGTACTCTAGTGTTATACAATTTAATTCAATTCAAAACCTTAATAATTTTCCAATACATTTTCTTTCTTTGAGCCACTCTTAAAATATTTGAATAATTCTTCCTTCTTGCAAAGTTGCACACTGCCGCGACCTCCAAAGCAAACACAAATATATTTTTAAAAACTCGGGGCTGAAGTATCGTTGATCTCCGACTGGTACAAAAATACATTTTTTTCTGCGAGTCATTTTTTAAAGAAGCATGGAGAGACAGACCCTTGACTGATAATGATGATGACCCTTGTGAAGAGCGAGTATTTTAGGGATGAGGGGGGTTATTAAACAAAAACAGTCTATTCGCTAAATACTCTCGTGACAGAAAAGAATCATTCCTTCCCCTTGAAGAAGAAGAAGGTAAAAAGGAAACAGAGTGAAGAACCCTTTGAGAGGGAAGAAAAGGTCTGGGTCATCATTTCGGAGAATGGCTTCTTCTCAATGTGAAGGAGTTCTTAGCCTGAAACCTTGGAATAAATATCTCTCCATGTATGTTGGATACCTTTCCTTACTTTTAAAAGGAACTATGTTTTCAAGCTGGTAAATGTTGAGGAGGTAAATTGTGAATTCCGTTTTTGTGGTTGTTTTTTTTAATGAGGTGAGAAAATGAGAAGTTAATGACTCGATATTTTACTACAGAATAGGGAAATACGTTTTATAAATAATATTACTGTGTCCGAATAGTAAGTCCAGTTTGAATTTAAATTTCCCAGGCATATGGTATTTCAATTTTTTTTTTTTGTCTTTTTTAGATTGTTGACACTGTCTTTGACATCTGTCATCAAAGTATTCATTAGTGCTTGAGTTATGTTGTTTTTTTTTGTGAGATGTTAAAACTGTCACTGTCAAAGAAAGGGGGCCAACAACCTAAAAAAAAAAAAAACTGAAATACCATATGGCCAGGAAATTTAAATTGAAAACTGGACTTACTTTCTGGACACAGTAGTATATTCTTTATTCCTATCAGCTCAACCACGATATATATTCCATTAGTTGCATATTCTTATTCCTTATAGTATATAAATTGAAAATTATTAGGAAATAAAAACTATAAATATATGATATTTAATCAAATGAAATTAAACAAAGTTTGTCTATTTTAAGAGTTAATATTAATAGTTTATAAGTTAATATTTTTTAAATCACCGTATTTAAAATTTTAATTGCATTTGCGAGTGCATGTACATCCATATAGCCTTTCAAGTTATGTTACATGTTCATGAAAAAGAAATCGAACGTCCTGAATAACATTCGTACTTATCAGTATATTCAGAAAGGCAGCATTCTTAGAAATGACTTGAAGGAAACTCATGTAAGTAAGTGATTAATAAAACATAGCATTAAATTAATATTTTCGATATGAAACCCGAAATTATTATCGCTATCAGTTCAACAAAATGCCCAATACAAAAAAAAAAAAAAAATTTAACTCAAATTTTTGTGAGTATATTTTTTTAAATATTGATCATAAAATAGCCTTCTTAACACCACCGGACTTTGAATTACAGCAATCAAAAAAAAATTTTATGTGGTTGGCTATTTAGTGTCGTAAGCCCTCATAATACAATTTATTATTATTATTATTATGAAAAGCTTATGAGACATTCATGAGAATTCCTGCTGGGGTCACGTTTATGAATTGAAAATTTTTATTATTAAAGACCAACTGAAATTCCGCAAAAGATATTAAGCATATAATACTTTCTCTTATTATGAAAGTAAAAGGTTAATAAGGAAATAATTAAATTCGTTTTGTTTAAATTTTTAATCTTTTTAATTATATTTTTAACACATTTAGGGAGATTTTCTTTAACTTAATAATATTTACTACAGTTTTCGCAAAATAATATTCTGAATTCGCTGAATAGAAAATGTTCATCTGACTTAATAAAACACTGACATGGAAAAGAATAAAAAGAATAATAAGAAGAAAAACTTCCTTATGAGAATATTAATATTTTATACTTTAAATGCGATTTTAATTCAAAATGAATGAATCATATCTTTTTTATTATGACAATTAACTTTTAAAAAAAATAAGAATTGTCTTACTCTGTGTCCTAACGTAAAATGGAATGATAATTTATGCTAGAACACAGTTTAATTATAATTTAATGAAATAGTTCATTAGTTAATAAAATAATGAAGTTATTTATATAATAAAATAGTATTTTTTACGACTGAGCAAAATCCTTTTTATTAAGATGAGAGTTAAACTAGAATTTTTAAAGAAGTGATTTATTACAATAAGCATATAGTTTATTTTCCATACATAATTCATAATGCTTATGTATTTTTTTTTTTTTAATTCATACGCTTATTTTCACATACATAATACATACTGGAAAATATGATCTTATTATACAAGCTAGAATAAGACATTTAATGAAACTCATAAGACATTTTATTCATTGTGTTGAGTAAAAAAATTATGTTTATAAATTAGAGTGGTGAAAACATTAAAAAAATAGTTCATATAAAATTTTATACATTCGTTCATTCTGCACGCCCGAGTCGTGGTCAAGTTGCAACATGCTCATCTAGCGTGTAGTAGGACTGATATTCGAATCCTCGGGAGATGTCCGTTGTGGTCACTGCTTACAGTTTTCGCATCAAAGGGGCCCTGATGACCGAATGGCTAGCGCTCGATGCCACAGGTTTCGGGTTCGAATCTCGGTGGTGCTATGGATGTTGCTGTGGATACGGATTTGTCAGAAACCGTAAGTCCTTGTCTAATAGGATCGTAGAGCGTTGTGGGGGTAGTGTGACTCGCGTCAATAGCATATCTTCAAGCAACACGTAGTCCCTGAGTAGCACTGCATGAGTAACAGCGGTGCAGCCCTTGCTTATGGCATAAAGATTAACTATATCTGTATTGCCAGCTGCATTAGAAAAACAGTTTTCGCACCAACAGTCGCTGCTTTGTGGAAGTTTTTAGAATTTCCTCTCATACGCCAAGGAAATGCGGGGCAGTTACTCCTCAAAGTCATCCTGGAAGACCCTGCCATCTCCTTCACTCCTGTCGGTGGGTTGTTCGGGGTTACTTGATCCCCATCGACATACCCCCTTACTTTTCTATCTGGTAGGGGGCACTGGTCACCTAGTGAGAAACGAAAAAGAAAGATCAAATTGCATGGTGGGGTTTTCGGAATTTCTGCAATGTGTGTCTAACAGTTTTTATGAAGAGCAATATTTCTCATTATCATTCACCGGGAGTTGTCTGTGCTGTTTATAGCTGTGTTTAGCGGAACTCGAATTTCAGCGATGTACAGAAAAAAAAATATACGCTGCATTTTGAACTCTATGATTTAAAAAATGCATATTTTGAAATTAATAGTACTTTATAACATAACACAAACACGATATATAGATGAAAAATAACGATACATCAATGCATACAGAGTTTAATGAATGTACATAACGCAGACACACATTTAAATTATTTTTATGGATTTTAAATATAACGCTTGTATTCTGATTTCACTCCAAAGTAAGAGTTTTTCAGGAAAATAGAGTTTGTTTTCGAAGGCTAAGTACTTTGATCTCAGTTCATTTTCTACGAGAACCTCAAATTTGTAACAGTTTCATGTTTACATGACATTGCACATGCAATCCCAATATTAATTTTGGAGTGAATACCTCGCATTGGAGGTTCGTATCATTCAACTCTTCCATCGATATCCACGGAAGCATTTTCCGACATACGGGTTTGTTGTGTCTATTTCCCACTGAAGTTTTATGTTGACGTTCAAAACGAACACTCTTAGTTCGAAAACCTATCACTCAGTTCTTTCCAAGCCTAATGCGCTATATACAAGTTTAGTTTTTCTATATGCAAGTACATTTTAATTTTCTATCATATAAATGCAGTCATTCATAAACTTAATACGGACCAAATTTAGAAATTTTTCCGAGACTTATGATGAGCAGAACTTTAAGAATAGAAGTGAAAAAAATTGACTTTTTATGGCGATTTTAAATTAATATAGGAAACATAGATAACAATCACTTTTTTTAATTTTATTGATGCACAGGATTTACATAACTAGTTTTGTAACTCTTGCATTTCATTTTCATGCGAAGCTGAAAGCGTGCGTATATAATAAAATATATATATTAATAATTACGAAATTGCTAATTATTATTAAATGTATATAATAATAGTTACGAAAGTTAATTAAGGTGTCCTATTTTTTTAAATAATAGTACAATTTACAATTATTATAGTACTTTTTTTTTTTTTAATTATTGTACGGATTTTATTACAAAAAAGTTTAAAAAAAACCGAACAAATCTTTTACCAGAATTTTAAATAAGGAGCGAGTTACATACTCTGACTCCTATATAAATTGCAAAGGAAATAAAATTAATTAATTTTTAGGAAATAAAAACAATAAATATTTGACATTTTATCAAATGAAATTAAACTAAATTTGTCTTAATTTTAACTGCTTACTAAGTCAATAATATTTTTAATCTATGTATATAAAATTTGTATTTGATTTACATGTTACGTTATTAAATTACTATTACGTTACGTTATTAAATTATTATCACGTTACGTTACGCATGTTATTATTAGGTTATTATTTATTTACAAGTTTATAAAAAAGAAATGGAAATGTCCTTAATAAAGATCATAATGATTATATATTCAGAAAAGTAGAATTCCCAGGAAATGACTGATTTACTACTAATTTATGATAAATAATTGATTAACAAAATAATTTAATATGTTTAACTAAATACTATTTCGAAACATTTTCTATACAAAACCCGAAATTTTTAAAGCAAAACAATTTACCATGACGGATTAATTTAGAATATTTTTAGTAGAGTTTCAATGAAAAAGCAGTTACAGGGTTCAAAAATTCACTTTCCTTATGCTAAATTAAAATTATGCATCCTAAAATAAACAAAATCTCACATTTTATGCAATATATCTTAAGCCTTTTCACCAGTCACAAGAATATTTTTCTTTTTAAAAATAAAAGCCCAATTTTAATTAAAAATCCGTGAGCACTCTTAGCTCGAAACTCTAAAGCACTACATACCAGGTGAATACCAGCACCATACCCGGTAGCAATACATACCGGGTTTTTTTTCCTGCAGAATTCTTTTTGGCATATTAATGCAGAAGAAAGCACAAGATTTTTAAATAAAAAGCGAGAAGCTAATTGTAAAAAAAATAAATAAATGTGTAACATTTACTGACATTTTTAATTAATACATTTCATATAGGCTTTTGCGAGTGTGTAACAAATGATATTTAATATGTAACAATAACTGAATACGATAAAAACTTTTTTTTTCCTTTAAGACACCTCACTAAAATAAATGAACGCATCCGAAAACATCTCGTGGCCAAGAAAATTTATGAGGCCTCTATCTATCGGAGGGAATATGCATTTTTCTTCAACTGCGAAATTTGTTTTTTTGTTTTCCGAATATCGTTATTATTCATAACACCGTACGAGACCCTGCCTAACAACTGCCAAAATTTGAAAAAAAAACCGATTTCATTTATTATTTTTCTTCTGTATCCAGTGAAAAGTTTTTTTGTTTCACTTTATTATTTATTTATTTTTTGGTTTCAATTTATTGATATCAGAACTCTTCGCTTGGCGAGATTGGATGCTTGCCAAGGGAAGCCAATAGGAATATAAATTTTTAGCTTCAAAGTTTGCAAAACTTATGCTTTGTCATTCTTGGACGAGTTTTGATTAAATTTGGCACCCCGATCTTGGAACTCTCTCTCTCTAATTCTATTTCAATTTCTGGAAACGTTTTTTTCACGGTGTGCAAGGTAATTTTGCGCCTGTCTCAGTAACTGTGGTAATTTCTGGCTCAAGTCCAATGCATTGAAACGCATTTAAATTTATTAAAACAGATGCATACCGATAGCATGTATGAATGCCTTTTTAAAGTCAAACAGACTGAAATAATTATTGGATCGCTAATTTTGTCACTTTAAAACATTTGTAAGTAACAAAAGAGAACTTCATTTAATTCTGTCTTCTTTCAGAAAATAATTTTTTTTTTAATTCTTTTTTAGAGAAAGGAAATTTTAGGATGTTTTTAGCTTAATCTAATAAGAGTTATTACGTGTATAAAGTAATTTTTGACATAACTTATCTTACTTTATTTATTTTGTTTCATTTATTCGTTAGCATTTAATATTCTAACACTATTTTGTTCAAAATTGCAAAGAAGTTTCTAAAAAAGAAGTCAAACAATTTGTTGTTTTGATTTATTTTTATCATTTAGATAAAAGATAAAATATATCAAAACCGTCAGTTCTTTTTTAAAAACTTCTTTGTAATTTTAGGGAAATCAAGGTGCATTTTTGCACCAGGTGCAATTTGCAAGTCAATAGGTGTATTTTGCCATGTCTTTGCTAGGCAACGATATTTTTATTGACTATTTTCATTTTCATTTATAATATTTAGAGCAAAAAATTACTATGCCGAATTTATTTATGATTTTAGTAGTGATTCGATTGAAAACTTTGGAGTTACAGGGGTTTAAAAATTCACTTTCCTAATGTTAAATTAAAAATTGTGCTTCCTAAAATAAACAAAATCTCACATTCTGTACAATATATCTTACGCCTTTTCACCAGGTGAAAGAATATATTTTTCTTTTTAAATAAAAGCCCAATTTTAATTAAAATTCCGGGAGCACTCTTACTCTAATGCACTACATATCAAGTGAAAGCGGGTTTTTTTCAATTCCTTCTACTAGCTCACACTCTCCCTATATATACCTTGTTCAAATTTTCAATCATTCATAAGATACTTTTTATTCATTCACTCGAGTTCAAATACATTTTTTTTGAACTTGTAGTGGATGACACTGGATGGTAAAATAGTTTTTTCAAATATTAATTCAGTAATTAAATTTAATTAATTAATTATAAATTTTTTTAGATTTAAGTTGCATATATCTACCAATAGATGGCCTGATAAGCTTAAAAGAATGAATGAAAATTATTTATAAAGTACTTTCTGTAATATAATGAGAAAAAAATTAGTAGGAATTGACTTTACATAGGTTTGAAAGAGTTACATAGGTTAAAAATTCACTTTTCTAATATTAAATTGAAATTGTGCATCCTAAAGAAACAAAAGTTTCACATTCTGTCTAATATGTCTTAAGCCTTTTCACCAGTCACAAGAATATTTTTCTTTTTAAATAAAAAGCCCAGTTTTAATTAAAATTCCTTCAGCACTCTTAGCTCAAAACTAATGCACTACATACCAGAATCCAGATAATTTTTTTTCCCAGAATTCTTTTGGCATATAAATGCAGAAGAAAGCCAATAAAAAAAGAGAAGTTTATTGTAAAAAATAAATAAATGTTCAACATTTAATGACATTTTTAATTAATACGTTTCATGTATGTTTATGAGCTTGTAACAAATAATATTTAATTTGTAACAATATCTGAATGCGATCATAAAAGTAATGAAATGCCATGAGTTTGTAACAAATAATATTTAATATGTAACAATAACTGAATGCGATAGAAACTTTTTTTCTTCCTTAAGACACCTCACTAAAATAAATGATCGCATCCGGAAAGCATCTTGTCGCAAAGAAATTTATGAGCGCTTCTAACTATCGGAGGGAACATGCATTTTTCTTCAACTGCGAAATTTGTTTTTTTGTTCTCCGAATATCGTTATTATTCATAACACCGTACGAGACCCTGCCTAACAACTGCCAAAATTTGAAAAGAAAAACGATTTCATTTATTTTTTTCCTTCTGTATCCAGTGAAAAGTTTTTTGTTTCACATTATTATTTATTTTTTTGTTCCAGTTTATTGATATCAGAACTTGAGATTGGATGCTTGCCAATGGAAGCCAATAGGAATATAAATTTTTAGCTTCAAAGTTTGAAAAGCTTATGCTTTGTCATTCTTGGACGAGTTTTGATTAAACTTGGCACACCGATCTTGAAACTCTCTAATTCTATTTCAATTTCTGGGAAGGTTTTTTCACTACGTGCAAGGTAGTTTTGCGTCTGGTCTCAGTAGCCGCGGTAATTTCTGGCTCAAGTCCAATGCATTGAAACGCATTTAAATTTATTAAAACAGATGCATACCGATAAATGCCTTTTTTAAAGTCAAGCAGACTGAAATAATTATTGGTGCGCTATTTTTGTCACTTAAAAATATTTGAAAGTAAAAAAAGAGACTTCATTTAAGTGTTCCTTCTTTCAGACAAACAGTTTTTTTTTTCTCTCTATTTTAAGGAAAGTAAATTTTGGAGGAGGATTTAGCTAATCTAATAAAAGTTATTACGTATATAAAGTACTTTTTGACATAACTTATCTTACTTGATTATTTTTTTGTTTATTCGTTAGCATTTAATATCCTAACACTATTTTATTGTTAGAATATTAAAATTACAAAAGTTTTTTTAAACAAAACTGAAGATTTCAATTTATTTTATCTTTTTTATCTAATAGGTGAATTTTTTTCCATGCTCTTAATGAAACGATGCTTTTATATACTGTTTTCATTTTTTCAATGTGTCACGAAAAAATTCATCACATATATACAGGGAGTTATCCAAAATAATGGGAACACCATACATTTATAAAGAATCCTTTTATTAGTATAGTGTAGACCGCCTTTGGCATGTAATACACTTTTGACACTCGTCTAGGAATTGATTCATACAAGTGCTGAATAGTGTTTAGAGGAATATTGTACCATTCTTCATGGAAATAGTTGAAAGTACAGGGTGAGATGCCGGTGGAGTATATCGATCCCATATATTAATTACCAAGGCGAATTAATTTATATTTTTAGTAAAGATTGGATGGAAAACTTTGGAGTTACAGGAGTTCGAAAATTCACTTTCCTAACGTTAAATTAAAATTGTGCATCCTAAACAAACAGAACCTCACATTCTGTGCAATATATTTTTAAGCCTTTTCACCAGTCACAAGAATATTTTTTCTTTTTAAATAAAAAGTCCAATTTTAATTAAAATTCCATGAGCACTCTTAGCTCTAAACTCTAATGCCCTACATAACTGGGTGAATATGGGGGTTTTTTTCTCCAGAATTCTTTTGCCATATAAATGCAGAAGAAAGCAAAGAAAAGCGAGAAGATCATTGTAATAAATAAAAATAAATGTGAAACATATAGTAACATTTTTAATTAATACATTTCATGTATGCCATGAGTTGTAACAAATAATATTTAATATGTAACAATATCTGAAAGTGCGATCAAAAAAGAAATGGAAATGCCCTTAATAAATTTCGTAATAATTTTATGTTCAAAAGTAATATTCCTGTAAATGACTTAAAGGGCAATCTAATTTATGGTAAATAATTGATTAACAAAATTAATTAACGTGTTTAATTAAATACTATTATTTCGAAATATTTTCTATACGAAACTCGAAATTTTTGTGAGCAATGAATTTACTTAGATAATTAAATCAGCATATTTGAATATATATACTGAAATTTATTTAGGATATTTTTGGTATAAATTGATGAACAATTTTGGAGTTACAGGGGTTCAAAATTTACTTTCCTAATGTTAAATTAAAATTGTGCAGCCTAAAATAAACAAAATCGCGCATTCTCTGCAATATATCTTAAGCCTTTCCACCAATCACAAGAATATTTTTTCTTTTTAAGGAAAAAAAGCCCAATTTTAAATAGTATTCCGTTAGCACTCTTAGGTCGAAACTCTAATTCACAGCATACAAGGGGAATCTGGGTGTTTTTTTTTTTTTTTTTTTTTTTTTCAGAATTCTTTGGTATACAAATCCAGAAGAAAGTAAAGTAAATTTATTTTGAAAAAAAATAAATGTGCAACATTTAATGACATTTTTAATTAATACATTTCATGTATGCTTTGCGAGCTTGTAACAAATAATATTTAATATGTAACAATAACTGAATACGATAAAAACTTTTTTTTTTTCTTTTTAAGACACCTCACTAAAATAAATGAACGCATCCGAAAGCATCTCGTCGCAAACAAAATTTATGAGCGCTCTATCTATCGGAGGGGGAATATGAATTTTTCTTCAACTGCAAGTTTGTTTGTTTTTTGTTTTCCGAATATCGTTATTATTCATAACACCGTACAAGACCTTAGCTAACAACTACCAAAATTTGAAAAGAAAAACGATTTCATATTTTTTTTCCTTCTGTATCCAGTGAAAAGTTTTTTGTTTCCCTTTATTACTTATTTATTTTTTTTGTTCCAGTTTATTGATATCAGAACTCTTCGCTTGGCGAGATTGGATGCTTGCCAATGGAAGCCAATAGGGGAGTATAAATTTTTAGTTTGCAAAAGTTATGCTTTGTCATTCTTGAACGAGTTTTGATTAAATTTGGCACCCCGATCTTGAAACTCTCTCTCTCTAATTCTATTTGAATTTCTGGGAACGTTTTTTCACTACGTGAAAGGTAATTTTGCGTCTGTCTCAGTAGGTGTGGTAATTTCTGGCTCAAGTCCAACGCATTGAAACGCATTTAAATTTATTAAAACAGATGCATACCGATAGCATGTATGAATGCCTTTTTTTAAAGTCAAACAGACTGAAATAATTATTGGATCGCTAATTTTGTCACTTTAAAAACATTTGTAAGTAACAAAAGAGAACTTCATTTAATTCTTACTTCTTTCAGGCAAACAGTTTTTTTTAAACTCTACTTTAGGAAAAGTAAATTTTTGGTGGTTTTAGCTTAATCTAATAATACGTGTATAAAGTAATTTTGGACATAACTTATCTTACTTTATTTATTTTATTTTTTTTATTCGTTATCATTTAATATTCTAACACTATTTTATTCAAAATTACAAAGAAGTTCTTAAAAAAAAAATGATTATTTTATCTTTTTATCTAATACAGGGGGTGGCCAACCCAATGATCTTGAGGGCTACTTTTGAAATACATCATTATTCCTTTGGCCGCATATTAAATTATATATCCCCCTATCAGATTTAGACCCATTGTAGACATTTTTGGGTGTAAAATTGAAACATAATGAGTTATTAGTTTTATGTTTACTATTATTCTTACATGCAAATATAGATATTATAATAATAATGATATTTAACGCACATTCTAAAGAAATAAATAACACTAAAATGAAATATAAAAAAATATATAAATACAAGCGTAATAAAAAAAGGAAATTATTTTAATATATTTAATTTACTTGTGCGATATTTATTTCTCGAATCTTTCACTTAGATTTGCAAATCGATCTCAATTTGGGCAATTGCTCAATTGAACAGCTTGAACTGAGAATCTGGTTTGCTCTGCTATCAACAATCAACTGTGCGTATCTGCGTGTGATGGTCACTGCAACATAGAGGTCACATAAAGTGAAACATACTATAGAACTTGTTATATCAGATGTTACCAGATGTGCGCCTCATGAGTTGGCAGGATATAATTTAATTATCCTGCGAACTCATAACTATGAACTCATCAATAAAACAGGCAATATCTGTCCTATATTAGCAAGAATATTATTTTAAAAACAAAGTTAATACTTTTTTCATAATTTCGATACTTAATTTTTGAATATGTGGATGTACACATAATGTAATTTTAAATACATTGTTTTTCACTACTTAGGCCACTATAAAAAAATATATTTTGTAAAAGTGTGATTAGTCTCACAAGCCGGAAAAATATTCAAGGTGGCAACATGCGGGCAAATAGGTTGGCCATCCCTGATCTAATAGGCTACATTTTTCCATACTCTCAATAAAGCTACTTTTTTACTCTTTTCATTTTTTTCAATGTATCACAAAAATAACTAATCCTACTGATAGATATATATGTACATACCTATAATCATTTCAATGATAGTTACACATGCTACCTTATTGGCAATTAACCAGAACCAGAAAAATTATAATTTGATTTATCTCGCCTTTCAAGTGCACGGAATTGATCAGAAGGTGTCCAAAGGTCGGGTGGGAAGCTAATTAATTAAAAATTAATTTTCCATGAGGATTTTCTAAAACCTTATTTTTTTAACGAATAAACAATGACGACAAAATTACCAAAAAAGCTACATTTTCATCGGTTAACATCTTACCAGCAAAGTCAAAATAAAAAGTTCTCAGACGTATGAGTACAATTACAGTTTCTAAACTTATTCGGTTACAATTTAAGTGTTCACGATATAAAATGAAACATTTTGGACAACACATTCAACTCATTATATTTTAAAGTGGCGAAAAAGGTATATATATATATACTCAAGTGCCGAAACATTATGACCACCCCCTACATTTTGCAATGAACTCGCCTGGATGACGTGGAGGGACGTGATCAGGTGGAATTGGTATTTAACTGCTGCTGGAGAGTTTGAAGAATCATTCTTTCACTTACTTCTGTGTGTGATGGGAAAGGCTGCGGATCTAAGCTGACTTTGGTGGAGGGCAGATTAAATGGCTCGAGGCTCCCGAAATAAACATTTCCGAAACTGCACGACTCGTGGGTTGTTCGCGATCTACAGTTGTTAGTACTTATGCAAAGTGGATGAACGTGACGGGTGAAACCAGCAGTAGACAGACATGGTGTTGGACGTCCACACGCTATCAAAGAAAAAAGGTCGTCGGAGACTGTCTCGCATGGTGAAGCAAACCCGGAGCCAGAGCTGACGCCCAATACAATGCGGGGCCAAGAAAATAGTATCGGAGCATACTGTTCAGGGGACACTGTTGGATATGGGGCTTGCAGCAAACGTCCCACCTTCGTGTGCCTTTGCTGATCAAGCGTCATCGCCAACTGCGCCTGCACTGGGCCCGGAACATCGTGACTGGTCCATGGATCAGTGGGAGAGATTTGCCTGGTCAGATGAATCACGGTTTGTCATTCACGCCGATGGCCGTGTCAGGATACGCCGTCTTCCAGGCGAACAGTTGCTCCCTCAATGTACAGTAGGTCATACACAGGCCGGTGGGGGCTGGTATTATGCTTTTAAGGGGACGTTCTCTTGGGCGTCTCTGGGACCCGTGGTTGTGGTAGAGCAGACCATGAATGCTACAGGGTACCTGAACATCATTGCCCGGACCAGTTGCACCCTTACATGCCTCTGTTTTCCAGCTGGAAATGGAATGTTCCAACAGGACACCCCCCTCTTGTCACAAGGCCTAAATGTGTTGGGCGGGTTCCAGGAACACGATGCTGAATTTCAGTGAATGTCCTTTTGCCGCCTAACTCACCGGATCTCAATCCGATAGAACACATTTGGGATGTCCTGGGACGGCATTCAGAGTTGGAAGACCATCAATTCGCAATATCTCGGATTTGCTGACCGTTGCTTACACATCTGGTGCCAACTCGTCTTCTCGGCCATCTACTATGACTTGTGGCATCCACAAGGCGGCTGTGGAAGCTGTGTGGCGCGCCAAAGGTGGCCAACTCGTTATTGACATGTGGTCATATTGTTTTTGGCTCTTGAGTGTATATATATATATATATAAAAGGTGTGTATGTCTACCACTTTGTAATATAGATTTTTAATATCTTAACCAATTCATTATTCATTTATTTTTCTGTTTTGAAAGAGAATGTATTTAAACAATTTCGGTTTCGTTGCATTTATTTCGTTACAGTATAACTTTTTTAAAAAAATTACATCGAGGACTGGCTCATAATGTCTATTTCCCTTCAAGTCGCCCAAACTAGCTTTGAAGAAGAGGACCACATGGGCTGCACCGATGAACTCTGTCTACCATACACCCATATGGCACGTATAGCTTAAAGATAGGCTACGGAAGAGAGTAACATTACTTCCACAACGCTCTAAGTGGATTAAGTGGATTTAAAGTGATTCCGAACCACTACAAAACGTCCATGGCATCTTGGCCTTGAATCCTGTGGCACCGAGCACCACAGTGCTAGTTTCTGAACCATAAGTAACCACCCATATAATATTACTTTTGAAAATCAAATGTTCACTTTTTTTCATGAAAAGATGACTCGACTGGTTCAGAAATATGTTTTATTTTAATTTATTTCACCGATAATATTATAATTGCAGACTCAAATAAGTTAAAAGCACAATACCAATAATTATTGAAATTATTAATTCGCAGTCGAATCATCATTACTACTACTACGAATTGGCATTTGGAGTAAGTTTATGAAAATTTTTACTGTTCCAGAATCAATGTTCTTAATATATCCCAGGATTTCACCTTTGAAGTCTTTGCGAACAAGTGTCTTAATTCTTGCCTATTAAAGGTTTT
>BPLR01015925.1:0-68291 GCA_021605095.1 Caerostris extrusa | reverse complement strand
TTTTTTGATATATTGGAGACCTTTTGTTGGATTACTGCTACGAGAAAATATAAGAATTCGTTTAAGAGCAACCTATTTTTGATATCGCCCGGACCTCACGTTCGATTTTTACACATGCTCCCAGATTCGTCCATATGAACAAAAAGTTTTGGATATTTCTTGGACCTCATGTTGGTTTTGTCACAGATTCGTTTTAAGGCATACAATATTTTGACATTGGACTTCCTGTATTGAAATTATTTTCACAATATCTGGATGGCAGAACAAAATAATCTTGATATACAATTGCCAGAAAAAGATCTGCGTACAAGCACATAGCAAATATTCAAAAGAACGAAAAAAAAATTATATTTGAAAAATGATAATAATTTCATATTGTATTTATTTATTCAACTTACACAATTCATTAACTTTTCTACAATAATTTATGGAAATATAACACACGTTGTGTTTAAGAAATAACAATTAAATAAAAAATAACACAAATTGCTACCAGTAAAAGTTTGCGTACAAAATAAATATAATGAAATGTGCAAATTAAACTTCCAATTAACTTTAACCACTTGCTCAGTTTTATTAGATAGTAGTTAAAATATTATGTTTTCATGATTTGTGGCAAGTAAATCACAATGGATTTAAAAGGAAAAGGAGATTACTCCTGAAGAAAGAACGATCATCATAAAACTTAGGAATGAAGAGGCAAAACTCTTCCTCTAAAAAGTGAATCAATAATTATATGAAATCTATAATCTCAAAGCCATTCTGGACGTCACATCGGCCCAGGACTGCCGTGAAAGCGTTTACATTTGCCTTTCAGCAAATGACGTTAGAGAAGTGCTGTTTTGAAAAAGGCTGGGTGCTCAGTCTCCACACAATTTTGGAAAAGGCATTGCATTTTGCAAATGGAGTGCATCCAAAGTACATGTTTTGGGAAAAGTACTATTCTCTGATGAGAGCAAGTTTTGCATATTTGGCATAAAGGACGTAAGCTGGTGTGGAGAAACAAAGACGGCTTTTGAGAAGCAGAATCTTGTGCCTATAGTTAAACATGGTGGAAGGTATAATGCTCTGGGGGTGCATGGCTGCCAACGGCGTCAGGTCTTGAACCCATATGGGATATATCAACATTTTAAAAAGAAAATTTGAAACAGAGCACTTTAAGGACTTGAACCTTGACTTTTAGTTTCAACAGGACAATGATCCGAAGCACACTGCCCATAATGTTTAGCTCTGTTCTGTACAATATCAAAAATCAATTGAATTCTCCTCCACAATCGCCGGACTTAAAAAACCCCATTGAGCATTTATGGGACTTGTTGGGGCGAAAAATTCGACAGCACAAGATTACTTCAAAAGAAATGTTAAAAGAGAGATAATCACAGAATGGAATAGCATTTCTTCTGAGGAGACCTCCAAACTCGTCCATTCTATGCCCAAACGATTAACAGAGGTTCTCAGACGTAAGGGTTATCCAACCACCTATTAAAGTTTAGTTGAAAGCCAATGGAAAGTACTTTTTAATGCTAAATCTGTACGCAGACTTTTTCTGGCAGCTATTTCTAATATTCCTTATTTTAATTGTTATTTTTACAAATTGTGTTGTATTTCAATTAAAATGCTAATGAATTGTGTAAGAATAAATTAAATACAATATAAAATTAATATCATTATTAAAACACGATTTTTTTTTCAATTTGAATATGTGCTATGTGCTTGTACGCAGACTTTTTTCCGGCAAAAGTGTATCATGGGCCGCATGATGGTTACTTTTACTATCTGAATTCGTTTAGCGAACAATATATTTTTATTAGCATGCAGCCGGGACCTCGTTGGTTTTTACAATAACTGAATTCAGCTTAAGAACAAAATATTTTTTATATATTTGGGACCTCATGTTGAAATATTTTTACAATATCGAATTCACGTAAAAGGCGTTCAAATATAACGGACGCTAAAATGCAACGTCGATTATGATGTGCCAATATCGAAATTGAGATCGATTTCCGGCAAAAGCTAAGTGAAAGAGTGGAGAAACCAATATCGCACTTGTAAATAAATATTTCTTGAATGATTTCATGTTTTTTTATTTCAGTTTATATTTATATATTTTTTTATATTTCATTTTTAGCGTTATATATATTTCTTTACAATGTGTTTAGTATCATTATTAATTATATTATCTATGTTACAATGTAAGAATAATAGCGCAAAAACACAAAATAATAATAAACAACTCGTCATGTTTCAATTTTCACTCTAAAAATGTCTACGGTGGGTCTCTGCATCTAATATGGGGTATTTATTTTTATATGTGCCCCCGCAGAGTTAGGATGCATTTAAAGGCCCACAAGATCATTTGGGTTGACCACCGCTGGTCATCCTATTCTGAACAACTCCTACCGAATAGATATGCATTTTGTTTCCTGTCGGAGAAGCCGCAATTGCTTTTCCCGGATTAGTCCTGTCCGGCTGGAAGAAGGCTTTCCACCCCGCCTGCACTAAATGAGTTTCCCAAACAAGTCGGAATCACTGGACGTCCAAACACTCGAGGGACTTGAAGCTTTCCCCATTTCTGGTACTTGTATACCAGACGAATGGTTTATGTTGGATGAAGTAAAGTTATGATCTTTTTTACGAATGTTAGCACAGGGGGATAGTAACAGTAAAGAAAGAGACTTATATTAGAGTACCAGGACAAACCGATATCGCACCTGTCAATCAATATTGATTTAAAATATTAATTAAAGTATTATTGATTTAAATTATTGTTTTAATTTATTACTTTTATTAAAAAATGAATTTTTTTAAAGCTAAGGTATATATGCAGTTAGATTTGACTTATGAATAGAATTTCATATATATTCATATGATGAGTAAAGGGAGCCCTGATGGCCGAGTGACTTGTATCTGTAACATAGGGGTGCAGCTCTATGCTAATGGCATAAAGAATAACTGTGTCTGTATTACCAACTGCATCAGAACAACATATTGATCAAAATAAAAAATTTTGAATATCAAAGAATCGACTCAAAGTTGTTTTTTTTACAAATATTCAACTGGGGGTTGATAGCTGTACCATTAGCGTTCGTTGCTCATAGTTTTTCGGGTTCTGAGTCCCGGTGGTAATATGGATGTTTTGTAGTGCTTCGGAATCCACTTTTCCAAACCATAGGTACCGGTCTCTAATAGGATCCGCAGTGCGTTATGGGGGGTAGTGTTACTGATATCCGTGTAAAATCGTCAGATTACTCCGCCACCCCCTGGGTGGTGCTTCGTAAATGAGAGCTGGCTGCAACGGATTGCTACCAGCATAACAAGATTAACTACTCTCATTACCAAGATGCAAATTAAGAATGACAGCATAATAAAATTTCTTTTTATATGGTTTACAGTAACGCATCACAAATGTACAAAAACAAAACATAGCTTTTCTTTTTTTCCTGAACTCTGTGCTTTCCATTCAACTAATTTTTTGGTGCAAATGCGATATTCACACTTCTGACCGAGATAGTCAATGTGCATTTTTTGTTTTCCACACATCCGGAAGTGTAGTTGCTTTTCCAAAGGTTGGTCACATCCATCCACAGACTTGGAAGGACCCTTAGCACCTTTTAACAATGAGTTTTAACGGGAGTCTCGGAATCAGTCGGACGTCCAAACACTCGCGGGACTCTGACTTTCTCCATCGCTATTACTTGTATACTAGGATGAATAGTTCAGCGTTCCCAGATTGGGAGCGCTATGATCTCTTTACGAATGTCAGCACAGAGGATATTATGTACTAGTAAAAGAAACAGACGAGCATCTTATATTAGAGTGGGTTCTACTAGGACAACCGAAATCATATCTGCTGAAGGTAATATTGATTTAAAGGCAAAGAAATAATCATGCGTTTTAATTTATTATATTTATTATAAAATTAATTTTTTTTATAAAGCAGAATTATATATGGAATTATATTTCACTTTAATGTTACAATTTCATAAATATTATAAGACTGAGAGAACGAGTTGAATATAAAAACAAGTGATCTCCCCTTATATTTGTGTAAGTCATATATTACGCCTGTGTCTAAAAAGTAAGATCAGTTTTCTCACTGAAATCTTTTCAGTTTATGGAATTTCAATTTTCTTTTTCTTTTTTTAGGTTGCCAGCGGCGCCAGTCCTTCACATCTCGTGGAAATTTGACATCAAAATATTCATTAGTGCTTGAGTTACGCTTGGCTTTGCTAGAAGCTAAAACTGATTCCGGCGATTTTTAAGAGTATACCGATTAACATTGGCCAAGACTTGCATTCGTTTGTTTGCGGAAACGTATAGATGACTACGGAAGTGATCGGTGAGGCATTCATGTCGGGAATGTTTAGAAGTAAACATAACATTCAGGGAAACATTCGAGCAGTCTTGCCTCAAGCTCCTGATTCAAGAAGGCAGAGAAACGCGTTGAAGACGAAGAACCCTTCGCCGTCAGCCTCAACCAACGAAACTCACGTCCAAAACCGAAATTTGGTGCTTGCAGCTATCGATCTCGGTGGGGCATTGGTAAGGCGTATTGAAAATTTCAAAAGGTTCGGTCGGTGTTTGGACCTGCCTCAAACGCGTCAAATCTCGATTGGTACACTGAATTGGGCAGCTCACACTGCATTGATTCTTCGTGACGTTTTCACCAAAAATGAAACCTCACATCGTTCCACAACCTCCAATATTCACATCGTGCTACTTCTGGCTATTCCTAAACTCAAAAAGAACACTCAGGGACACACCATTTGAGTCGATTTCAAAAATCATACCTAATCAGTTTTAGCGTCTCCACAAAACCAAACGTAATAAACACTAATGAATATTTTGACGTCAAATTCACACAGATGTCAAAGATTGCCAGCAACAAAAGAAGAAAAGGAAATTCCGTAAGCCCTGGGAATTTTAAATTGAAAAACTTGGTTTTGCTTTTTGGACACAGTGGTATATAAATTACTTTGATTATGCTGTTTGTGAATAAATAATGATTGAAAATTAACCATAAGAATGAAAAAAGTGGAGCCTGAATGGCCGAGTGTCTAGCGCTCTGGCGCTCGGGGTGCCATGGATGTTTGTGAGGTTCGGAATCCACTTTAAACTGTGAGGTCGGTCTTATATGATCATGGGAAGGCGTTGGCCGGGGGCATTGTTATTCCGAGCCCGTGGCTTATCTTCAAGTTACACGCCCCCCTGGGTCATACAAAGTAGTACGTCTGTGCGCGTTTGCCTTAAGGCATCAAGGCCAAGCTGTCTAAGTGTTTGCCAGCTGCTTTAGAAAAGAAAAAAAAAGAATGGAAAGAGGTATGCACATCCCATATCTTAAGGACTTTAAGGATTGATTTTCTTTTACGAATTTTTATGCTACCTAAATCTGTATCCATTAAAAATTTATCCAAATTGAGTTCAAATCAAACTTAATGTATGCCAATCTTTGTACGATTTTGCGTGATATTTCGTTTCATTAACGAAAATGTTCGCTATGCTGCAGATAAATGTCCATTATAATTCGTGGTCACTAATTAACAATCTACGTAAAAATAACATGTGTTTACATAACAGATTAAACACATTGCAATCATCATATACTATATTTTGGAACGATCATTATGGAACGCAAACAAAATAAGAAAACTCAAGGAAAAATAAATCAAAGTTGCTTTCTTATAAAAGGCACGCTATGTACTAATTAGAATATCTCCAATTACAATTTTTTTCTAGTGTCTTGTTTATTATTGTACAGAAGACACTAACTTCAATAGTGGTTTATAAACTGTAAGCTAACCAAACTTTGAAAAAAGTTTTACAAAATAAAAAGCATGATTACTTTTCACACAAGCAATTTTAGGCTGCTTTTCCCTGATTGCTCTTCAGAAACTGATTAATATTTCTCAAACTTAGGGAACCTTTTAAAAGTAAACTGTGAATGCCAGGACACTTATTACATGAACACACAAGGGATAAAAAATCCCAGTTGCTGTAGCTTGGGCTAGTGTAAAAGTTTAATTAGTTCAAACTTTCATTAAAGCATAATGATAATCAAACTGTCTGATTCATCTTATTGTACCTTTGAGGGTTTATAGGGCCTGTATTGCATAAATTAACAAGTTGGCGTGAAACGCAGCTCAATCACTTCACTGACAATTTAGATTTTTAACGTTTCTGGATATTGCTAAAGAAATAAATTATGTTTATTAAGTTTTGAACTTGCTTAAAATATTATACTGATGGCAAGATAAGAATTTTAATAGAGTACTAAAGATTGCAGCGATTCAAAAACCATGGATTTTTGACCGTAGAGAATTTTCTGGGTGTGATCGTAGGGGCAGATGGAAGCTGATCACCTGCATATTGACAAACTGAAATTGAAGTACAAAATGTTTCCACCACCCGATTTAGAATACAAAGGGATCACTCAAAAATGGATCAGTAAATTCTGGCATCATTGGCATGTTGGACAGAGGAGGAGAGTACGATATGGGCACTTAACTTACATGGCTGTGACAGAGGACCAGATTCAAGTTATTGATTTCATTCATAACCATCTTGATAGGACATTCATAGTAAAACACCTGGATATATGCACCTCAAATCGCACCTATATTATCCCTTTCGGCAAGAGTGTTTGGATATCCTTTATTTTACTAATGATTATTTGTGACCATGCTGTTCCAAAGACAATATTCAAAAGAACATGTTTGTTGCCAGTTTCCTCGCTGTTTTTGGGCAGCGTTCTTTTCGCATTCCATTGACGATGCAAGATATGGTCAGGTTTCATGGAAGAGGGTTGTATTTGGAGTCTGGTTGTCGATCGCCACAGTTATGCCCTTTTGTACAACACCAGTTTTTTGTCCTTCATCACGGTGCCAGAAAGGATGCCAGCCATCAAAGGAATTTCAAGGACTTGTCGAAGGAAGTGTTAGAAAATAGGTACAGATGCTTTGCGCCAAATTGGATCGATAGATCTGCTTTTACTGCAAGAGAGCAAAGTTAATTACGTAAAGGAATTAGGAGACAAGATGAAGAAAAACAACTGGATATACGACAATTACGATGACCTAGATGGTTTATTGGATGGTAGAACTGCTCTGATTGTATCACGGCAACTCATGGATTTGTGGCTTGGTGACTTGTCTTAAAGCACCAGGACAAAGCACTGTCAGATGATTCGTTTGGTGTTTGGAGCGTTTCCATTGCTTTGTTAAAAATTTTTTGCTGCAAAGAAATGGTGGATAAGAACAATTCTTGCCGTAAGAAGTGGGGGGCTGTACGAAAAGTGGTTTTTTTTCCAAGCATTTGAAAATAATCTGGAAGGTTACCTGAAAGAAAAATTTGAGGATCGTGAAATAACCCTGAACCTCGAACTTCAAAAACGGCTATTTTATCTTACTGTTCGGATTAACTTTAGCATTCCCTCACTTTCTTAGGGAACTGTGGTCAGTGAGCTCAATCTGATACCAAAAACCTTGTGAAGCGTTTAAGAACGAAAATGAAAAAAATGAAATCAAAATTTAAAATTCGTTGAAGGATTATAAAGTTAGCTTACACTTCAATCTTTGCAAATATACTGAATGCCATTATTTTCTTATCACAGAACGAATAAAATTGTTTTTAAATAATTGCATCTTCTCTAGTGGAATAAAATGATCGCTTAAAAACCATCAATATTAAAATAGCTCACGATTTTTCAGCAATGAAATATGACAGTTTGACATTTGACAAATATAGAAACACTGATCAATAGTAATTTCAGTTTGATATATTCATTGGTGGACTGTTCGTGGCATTTATGGAAGTGGTACATGAGGGTTCACCGATGTACAACAAAAATATGGTGGCAAAGACAGCAATTTAAATTTTAGTAAATATAAGGACATGAGGACATTCATTAACTTACAGAAAAAAATATAGGGATAAATAGAGCAGTTGACATTTCACAAAAACACGACCACCAGTAGTTTCATTAGAAGTATGAGAGTTATCAGTCGGGGCTGTTTTCTGCATATATCAATAGAACACTTTACCACCAAAGTTCAACGACAACAAAAAAATTCTATGATCTAGTAGCATGTAGAACAATGTCCTAAAAACCAGAAAATCCAAGCCTTACGTGCAATCTTTGATAACTTGCTAAAAGTCAGGGAAGAAACACTCTATTCTGAAATACAATTCGCGGAATATCGGTACATTTTTTTTTTCCTTCTCGTGCACATCTATTTGACGCTGGTAATGATTCTTTCATAAATATTTATTAGAAGAAAAAAATAGAAAAATGAAATATTCATTAGTAGCGGTTGCCCGTCTGTTACAAAAGAATAGAATTACGATACTGATAAATTTACAGAATTGATCTTGGCCCGAAAATCTACTTCGTTCTGACCAATGCAGTGCTTATACAATGCCAATAATGAAGAGAGTATTTCCCTTGCTATCACTTGGATGGTAATGGGATCCCACAGGTTTGATAACCAACTCAAAATAGCGATCCCAGACCCATTTCATGTTTGACCATACTGGCCAACTTGATTACTTTCACAATTTGTTAACGAATATAAAGTGTTCGTAATATTCTCAATGTATTTACAATGGCTTCTTTTTCTTGATTCCTGTGACATTTTAGACCGTTCTTGTATTTGAACTTCACTTTTGATGAATGCAGTGCTTATACAATGCGAACAATGAGAGTGTATTTGCCTTGCTATCCACTTGGATGGTCATGGGATATACCTTCATGAGTAGCACAAAATATGAACCCTTCACACTACCAATCGTTTGGACGTCCATACTGACCAACATTCCTTACACGTTCGTGTATGAACTTCGTATTGACCAGCGATTCCTCCGCACCACCGTTCGTGTATGACCTTCGTACTGGCCACACCTTCACACCATTCGCGTATGACCTTCATGCTGGCCAACTTGATTCCTCCACCACCATTCGTGTATGACCTTTGTATTGGCCAACTTGATTCCGCCACACCACCATGTGTATGACCTTTGTATTGGCTGGCAGTTCCTCCACACCATGCCCTTCGTATTGGCTAATTATTCTCAATGTATTTACAATAAAGCTCCTTTTTCTTGATCTGCATGTGACATTTAAGATTTTCTCTCATTTTCTCGGATATTCAGGCTGTAGACGTATAGTTCTTTGACCATTTCAAAAGGAGCTTTCAATCTGAAGTGTTTGTGCGATATTGCCATTCTCTATTTTATATACGATGTAATAATATGGATTTCCAAATATTGTAGTATTAAACTATATAAGTCATAATAATAATAATAATAATAATAAAATGGAAAAATGTTTGGATGGAAATTATGTCAGACAATTCCATCACAGCATGCCCTGACAGGTATGAGTTATTTTATTTTTTTTTACAACATTAACGTTTAATGAAAAAACTTTGTTGCTATTTCTTTTTTTAATTTATTGTTTTCTGATTTATTGCTGTCGGCAATAAAATGAATGAAGAAATTAAACCTTAAGGAATGAATCTTTTAGATTCATAAAAATCGTTTTATTTCATAAAATGAAATGATTGAAAGACATGTAAGTTATGAATTGGAAATAATTTCAGAGCAATTCAACTATACTTGGATGGGTATTAAATAAACATTTTAATCTGTTATTGTGGAGTTAACGAAATTTGTGACAGGCCAGATGACACCCCCTTCTTACTTCAGCCAGTTTCATGGAGAAGTGAGTGGCAGGATTTTTCTCACGGGGAAAATTTTTTTGCATTTGCATTCCCAGGAGAGAGGGAATGTATTGGCTATTTGACAAGTATATAATAACCAATCACTTAAATTTGACAACTGACAAGCAGTATTGTGGAAAGTTATATTACATGCAATTAATGTTTTTCTTGCTAATGAGAACAACCTGTCAATCAAATCTGATGGCAGATATTCAGTATCATGTATAATGAGACTCAGAAATTAATGAATGTCTGTGAGAATTTCATAGATCGAAATAATTACAGATTGAATATGAACTATACCATGAGCTATTCTATCGCAATGGATGATGAAAGACCGCGAGCTGAGAAATGTCTACTCAATGAAAGTGAGAAGCTGACCCACCTAGTTCACATAAGAGTCAACGTCTTAATCTTTGGTTCACTATTTTTAACAATTCCTGAATAAAGTATTCAATTTATCTGATATCTATCAGAACATAAATCATGAAATCACTGTCTTCACCATCATGAATATAAATCACGATCTTCTGATTTTTGTCTTATTTCATACATCCTTTGTGATATTTCGTTTTATTTTTGTTGTCCTTGGTGTGCTTGGCTTTAAATGAAATTTCAGCTAGATTTAAAAATTTCAACTAAATTCAGAAATTTCAGCTAGCTTTATAAAATGAAACTATTCACAGAAATAAAATACAAAAAATTTGATAGCTTTTTTTAGAATATATGTTTACAATTAACACCTAATTAAAATGAATTCACTACTAAAATTCAATTAAAAAGTAAAACTGACAGTAACTTTATACATCTCATAACTACGCAATGTAATAAAAATTATTAAAAAATTCATTCAATTTTTAGTATGCAAAATAATTCTTCCCTAACTTTTCACTAAAACATTAAAAATATCCTTCCAATAAAAATAAAAGACTACGTTAAATTAATTAATGGGATATGATGTTTATTTTACTTTGTGAAAATATTAATATTAAATTTTTCCAGAAATTATTTGTGTGTGTTTCTTTTTAGTTTTAAGTCTTTCTTAATTGGAGTTAACTGATATCTAAACGTTAAAATACATAAAGTACTCAAAAAAAGTGCTAAGATTACTCAATCTTAAGTAAGCACTTCTGTTCTTTTAAGAGTAAAAAGAACTGTTGCAAGTTGAAGGAAAATTCTTTTCTCTATAAAAGTATAAAAAAACTTCATAGATTTTTTCGCTCTTTTCATATTTAACGTAAGAAGTATGTAATAAAGGACGATGAGAATAATTTCGAAACATAACATTTTAAAGTAAAAAATTTCCTTACTTTTTGAGAAAGATGTAGTTTTATAATAATTAATGTAACTATCCTAATTATGCTGGTATTCAAAAAAATTATTTCAATATATTTTTCCCCATGCATACCTCTTTTATATTGGTGGGGAAGGCGATAAAATAAAAATATAATCCGTCAATATCTTTTAGCTGTTTTATTATAAATTTTATAATAACTTATGCAACTGTGTTAATTAAAGTAGTTTTTAAAGTTAATTATATATTATATTTCTCACATATATAGCTTTTACATCCGTTGAAAGGGGGGCCTGAATGAGCCAGTGGCTGGCGCCCTGGTGCTCAGTACGCAGGTTTCGGGTTTGGTCCCGGCAGTGCGCATGGGTGCTTTATAGTGGTTCGGGATCTAAACTGTAGGTCTCGGTCTGTTTAGCCTAAAGTGTGCACAAGATGACCGTAGAGCGACAAACCAAACCAAACCGTTGAAAGAGATTAAAATAAATATTGGGTTGGCAATTAAGTGACTGCGGATTTTGCATTAAATAGTTTTTAGTATATTCATTTGTTTTTGTCAACGTGTTGGAACACCTTATCTTACATTGTTTTCTTGCTGTTTGGATTTCCACCTTTAATATAGTAAAAAAATGTATCGATTAGTTATTTAGTTTCGTTTTATCCCAATTTAAAAATGGAAGAACAAGCCGCGCATTTCAAGTGGTCTTGGTGGAAGAACAAGATGGTCTTTTTAAAATATTTTATTGCATTTCCGAAAGGCATGAACACATTGCAAGCACACAACAATTTTTGAAGAATTTCTCATATGGGAATGAAATCTTGAAAGAAGACACTGACTAAATTGGTTTGCAAATTTCGTTCATGGCGATTTTTACAGGGAAAATGCGCAACGATCTGGAAGTACAGTACGAGTTCAATTGAAGAGTTGATGAGACCCATATCAAGAGCCATTATCGATTCAGATCAGTCATAGAACAATGCATGATAATACATGCAAAAGAAATCAATGTATCACATGGATGCATTCAAAAAAATAATTAAACAGCTTGCCTCTGTCAGAAACACCCCATTTATGGATCCCTCATCAGCTTAAGGAATTTCAATTGAGCATCTGCTAAGCATGAAAAGCAGCAAAATGGCGGATCCATTTCTGAGAAACGGTTGATATTAACTGGACGAAAGTGGATAGAAAAGTGGATAGTTTTCTTTCACAAAACGTTGTTGTTGTTTCTTATCCCCCTTGGCTGGCCAAACCCACGAAAACCATATGCACTCATGGTTGAAGGGGAAAGAAGCAGCTTCTGTTGTGATGGAGCACCGTAGGTAAGTCTGACTTTTGATAAATGGGCAGCTGACAGTCATAGGAGACCTGGGACCTGGCCCAAGGTGGTTCGAACCACTACAGCATCCATGGCGCAACGAGTTCGAACCCGAAACCGGTCTCACCGAGCGCTGAACACTCGGCCATTCAGGTTCAAATGTGTGAATGCCAACGGCACGCGGTGTTCCCAGGTGGTCACCCACCCAAGTACTGACCGCGCCCAATGATCGCTGACTTCGGTGATCTAACGAGAACCGGTATATTCAGCCTGGTATGGCCGTTGGCGGTTATAACAAGCATTAATCGGAAAGATCGAGGGTGATGCAAGATGAAATCAGCAGACTCACCAGAAGCTAAGATTCACCGAAAAAAAGGGATTTCTGTCAATTTGGTGGGAAAATTATGTATGCATGTTTGTAGTGGTTCGGAATCCACACTTTAACTCGTAGGTCCCGGTCTAATAAGATCGTAGAGCGTTGTGGGGAGTAGTGTTACTCAGCGTTCGTAGCCTATCTTCAAGCTACTCGTGCCTCCTGGTTAGTTCTAAATGAGTAACAGTGGTGCAGCCTTTGCCTATGGCATAAAGATTCTTTTTTATTTCCAATGGCAGATTATGAATAGTTACAGCAAAAAAAAGAACAACGAAAAAAAAAAAAAACGTACAACATACAACAACAACAAAAATAATACAACAAAACCTGCTGAGACAGAGTTCATTAATCTAATAATGCCAAGTTGCAGATCTTTCACCACTAAAAGTGTTATCCAGGTGCACCACGGGGAGGTAGATCTTCTGCGCACCCATGGCATAAAGATTAACTTCTGTATTAGCACCTGCATTAGAAACACCACCAACAAAAAGTTAAAAAGGGAATAAAATAAATATGTGTATTTCTTAGAGTTTTTAAAATTTTTGTAATAATTAATGTAAAACTATGTTAAATATGTGGCATATAACATATGCAAAATAAATTAAATAATACGACAATTACATACATAATTAATACGTAACAATTAAAATAATTAAAATATGTAATAATTAAATATGTAAATATGTAAATATGTAAAATATATATCCTATAGGTATACATACTTTATGTATATCTACTGACTTGTATATTTCTCTTAAGTCATTTGAAAGGGAATGTAATAAAGTTAAAGATATCCTTAAATTTTTTTTTTTGTTATACATTTTATTATAATAAATGTAACTCTGTGAATTACTAACAATCATTCAAATAGAATTACATAATACATTCCTCACGTATATATCTTTTATAGCACTTGAAAGGGAACAAAATAAATTTATCAGTGAATTTCTTGTAATTTTTATTATAAATTTTCTAGTAAGCAATGTAACTGTTAATTATACAAGTATTTCAAAAGGTATACAATTTACACTCGAAAGATATGATATTTATACATATTAAATTACTCACATGTATATCTTTTGAAAGGAATAAAAAAGATATTCTTATATATATTTAGATTTTTTATTAAAAATTTTGTAATATTTCTTGTCTCTCTGTAATTTATGTAAATATTAAAAAAGAATTGCATAACATATTACACACACGTATGCCTCTAATATATTTGAATGGAAATAAAATAAAAATTTTTTAGGGAATTTCGTAAAATTTGTAATATAATTTTATAATTAAAATAACCAAGTTATTAATATGAATATTCAAATATAATTACGTAATATATTTCTCACATGTATATTTCTCTTATATAAGTTAAAAGAGAATAAAATAAACACACAGGAACTGAAAGATTATTTCCTCTAAATATATTTAGTATTTCATTCAAGGAATAAATAGATGCAGGAATAACAAATAGAATATTTTTTTAAAAAAATTACTAATATAACACATTATAAATTAGTGTCAATTTCGTCTTGCAACCAAAATTGTTTTTAGTAAAATTCGTCATTTAAATTATCGAGCTGATATACACTCAAGAGCAAAACATTATGACCACCCCTACATTTTGCAAAAATTAAACTCGCCTGGATGACTGGAAGGCACGTGATCAGGTGGAAGTGGTATTTAACTGGTATTAAGTGGTGGTATTAATCCATGCCAAGGCGGGTTGAAGCTGTGTTGCGCGTTCCAAAGGGTGGAGCCAACTCGTTATTGACAGGTGGTCATAATGTTTTGGTTCTTGAGTGTATGTTGTTGTTCTAATGCAGCTGGCAATACAGAGACAGTTAATCTCTATGCCATAAGCAAGGGCTGCACCGCTTTTACTCAATTAGCACTACCCAGGGGGCACGCGTAGCTTGAAGATAGGCTACGGACGCGAGAAACACTATCCCCCCTCCAACTCTCTATACTCATATTAGTCCGAGACCTACGGTTTAAAGTGGATTCGAACCACTAGAAACATCCATGGCACTGACGGGACTCGAACCTGAAAACCAGAAAGAACCAGATCGAGCTAATATATTGAATGAAACAAAATGTTGATAATATCAATATTGTTTAAAAATGTTAGTAACTGAAAAATATTTGAATAAAGATGCTTTAGCATTTAAATTAATAATATGTAAAGAGTATTATGAAATATTAATTCAATTAACTAATTTATGTGCTGAGATTGGTTTCGTTTGTCGAGCTACGGTCATTTTTTGCACAATTTAGGCTAATTGGACCGGTACATACTGATAACTATCCATTTTAACGTTGATCCCGAACCACTCACAAACATCCATGCTACAGTAAAAATTTGAACTTGAAACCTGTTGTACCACAGGATAAAGCGCTAGTCAATTGGCCATCAGGCCGTGTGACATGTATATTTTCCTCTCAGTACATGTTGAAACATATATTGAGAGAGAAAAATGTAAAAATATTACTGCATGCATTGAGTAGTCATAGTTAGGTTATTCAAATTAAAGCCACCTGCAACTCTATCGACGATAAATTTACACAGAGTAATTAATAACATTAAAAGAGGAAGAATTTCGCAAATTTAGTTCCAAAAATCGCCAATGGGGTGGCCAGTAAAAACGCGAATTTCTGTCTATGCAGTTCACAACAGAACGAAGGCTCAATGTATAAGGGGCTTGAATGGCCGAGTGGATAGCGCTCTTTCGGCCGGTACCACAGGTTTCGGGTTCGAGTCCTGGCGGTGCCATGGATATTTGTAGTGGTTGGAATCCACTTTAAACTGTAAGTCCCTCTGTTTAGCCCTCGTGTGCACAAGATGACTGTAGAGCGACAAAAAACCAATCAATGCAAAAAAGGAATAATCTTGGGAATCTTTTCTCATTATCAGTTGTGTGCAACTTTAAATGCTACATAACTTCGACGATCATTACTAATGAAATTATTTCAAAGCTGGAAACATTTCTTTCTGAATTTAGAAGTCACTATTTGCAATTTACTTATTGAAATAGAATTATTTAATCAATTTGGTAATTAGCTGGAAGCGTGTAGACATAGAAGTGGAGACACTTTAAAAAGGTATATCAGTTGAAATTATTGAAATCATAGGAAGAATTGTTGCTAGTGTGGACACACAAAAGTTTGTTACTAGCAAATAACTGTTAAACTGTTAATTAACTTCAAACGTTTCAACATTTCACAAAAATGTCTGACTTTGTAATCGAATTCATCAACGGAGACTTCTTTTTTACGACTGCAGTGAAGAATATTGCTTAAAAATAACTTTTTAGAAATAATATAACTGAAATGAAAATAATTTCTAATAGAGTTTTGCAAATCTTCTGATTGCCAAACTGCAAGACAAATTGATATAACTAGATAATTTTTATTTATATAAAATTTCTAAAAAATATTTTATTTACATTTTCTATCTTTCTGTATAACGAAATTTGAATACTGTACTCACGATTTTGGGGTATATACCTCGGTAATAGTATGTCCAAATAATTTTTTAGGTACATCTAATGTTTTATCTAATTAAAATTTAATTAAAAATGTTCATAAATTTTTAAAACAGTTATTACAAATTCATAATTAAAATTAGTAATTAATGTGGGGGCCTGGATGGCCGGGTGTCTAGTGCTCTGGCACTAGGTACCACAGGTTTCGGGTTCGAGTCAGGAGGTGCCATGTATATTTGTGAGTGGTTCGGAATCCACTTTCCATAGGTCCCTGTCTAATATGACTGTAGATCGTTAGGCGTAGGGCTGACAACCCTCCCCCGTAAAAAGAAAGGCATGTCTCGTAATCTGTCAGTAGGCAGATAAGGCCATCCATGGGCTGTTACTTCGATGTTGATCAATTAATGTGGAATTAAAAACAATTTTATTAATTTCAATATTTTAAAATATTAATTCTGTTTTTAATGTTTAAATATTAGTTCTGAAATTCATTAATGTTTTAATGAATTTCTTAAAAAACTACTATTTTATTCTTCAAATCATCCATTTTTAAATTCTTTCTATTAGCTTGTTCACAATCGTTAATAAAATACTTTTTATTCCCTATAAATACATTTTTTTGATATCTTGTTCAGTTTTTCAATTTTTCGTTAATAGTTTTATTAAGATACATTTTATGCTGCTCTTACTTCTCATTTGCTCATCATTAATTAATGTTCAGCAAATAATATTTTTGAAATCTTTTTTCTCATACCAATTATTAATTAATTAATGATTATTAATTATATTTTTTTTTTATTTTTATTCATTTAATTATTAATTATTATTCATTATAAAAATTTATCATTCATTTAATACTTATTGTTCAATTTTTAACATAATGTAACTATAAATTGCCAATAATATAAAAAATCCCGTTTGTCTGATTTTGATTTATTCATTTAATTAATTAATTATTTTTATTTTATTATCAAATATTTTTTCATTATTCATTTAATATATATTGTTCAATTTTTAACATAATGTAACTATAAATTGCCAATAATATAAAAAATCGTTGATTTTTGATTTTGATTTATTCAAAAATTTTTATTATTATTTAATTATTTTTTTTTTATTATCAAAAATTTTTTTTGATTATTCATTTAATATATATTGTTCAATTTTTAACATAATGTAATTTTTAACATATAAATTGCCAATAATATAAAAATCGTCTGATTTTGATTTATTCATTTAATTATTAATTATTTTTATTTTATTATCAAATATTTTTTATCATTCATTTAATATATATTGTTCAATTTTTAACATAATGTAACTATAAATTGCCAATAATATAAAAAATCGTCTGATTTTAATTTAGCTTATTTTTCTGGCTATTATTATTCTTAATTTTTTACGTTTAAAATTTGAAACGATCGTGTTTATTCAATTTAATTATGAGTATTCTTGGTAATGTATTCTATATTTTTTAATTTTAAATGATCAAAAAGTTTGTAATTAAATTTGAAATATAGCCTATTATTCTAATATATTTGCTTTTTATTCTATATTTTTTATTTTTATCGTATGTATTTGATTGTATTATTTTGCTTTTATAATTTTGCTGTAATTAGAGGTTGGTGTTCTTTTTTTTTCAATTCCTTCTATTAGCTCACTCTCCCTATATATATCTTGTTCAAATTTAAAATCGTTCATAAAAAATACTTTTATTCATCCACTCAAGTTCAGATACATATTTTGAAATTGCAGTGAATGATACTTGATGCTGATACAGTTTTTTTTTCAAATATTAAATCAGTAATTAAATTTAATGAATAAATTTTAGATTTTTTAGATTTAAGTTGCCTATATCTACCAACAGATGACGCCAGATAAACTTAAAAAATAAATGAAAATTATTTATAAATGAGTAGTGAAAAATATAGTGAAAAAAAAAGAAGGAATTGACTTTAAATTTTTTTTTTATATTACTTGTTTAAACTATAATGTTATATATATATAACAATTTTTTATTATTTTGTAAAACATAACTTTTAATCAATTAAGTTAGTTTAATATTATTTTCAATTTTACTTCAATATTATTTAATTTCTGGAAGTTTACTATTTATAAGAATAATAATTTATTTTTAATTGTTCAGCTACTTTCTTTGACAATTTGTAAAAAATTGTTCTACAAAAAAACTTTTATCTAAATTTCAAGGTAAAGAAAATATTAATATTTTAACTTTTTATTAACTTTTAAATTTAACTTTAACAATAAGTTTAAACATAACCTTTGCAATTTAACTTTTAATTTTTTTTTTTAATCAAGCTAACTTTTGTTTAATTTTATTCCTTAATATACTATTACTATTTTTGTTTTAAAAATATTAATAGATAATATAAAAATATTAATAATAATAAAATATTATACTATTACTATAATATTTTATTACTATTTATCTAACAATGTTGTACAAATTTTAAAGAACAGTGAACAATATTTGAAAATCGGAAACAGGTATAACACAAAAACATTTAAACTTTTTTTAACTATTCCGTAAACTATGAAAGAAAATATGAATGAACTATTTTCCATAGCAAAATTAAATAGGTTTCTTTTTTTCTAAAAGAATGGAATGGTTAAATTTCTTGCACAACATTAAAATAAAACAACTAATGGCCAAACTATTCACTTTTCTTCTTTTCTATAACAAAACATAAACATTCTACGTCTATCTTTTGAGAAAAACCCATAAAGTATTTTTATTTTCAAAGTTTTTTTTAATTTAAATGAAACTCATAACTCGAAAGTAAACATAGGCTTCAAAATCTCTTCCCAAATGCGTGACACATTGATTAAAAACTTCAGAAACTTTGGCAGTTATTTTGTTTGGATTTTATGATTGCAGGGCAGTTTTTCTCGTTTAAAAAAGTAATTGATGTAAGAAAAATAATAATAATGTGCCATCTTGCATTTATAACTCATTTTTTACTTAACATAACTCTGCGAGCTGGAGTTTTAAAATAATGAACAGCGGTGAAAGTACTTTTTTTGTTATAATCTTTCTTGTGAAAAGTACACAGAAAGTATTTTTCGTCAGATCATTTGCGCTTATTTAATAAGGTAGAATAAAAATAATGAGATCATTAAATATATTACCTAGAAATGATTCGAACATTAAATCACAAGCAATGTATTTTAGTAATAAGATAAATAAGAAGGAATTTATGCATTTTTTTTGTATTTTTAAATCAATCATAATAACCAGAGGCATATTTTTGTTATATATATGTCAAAATAGTAATTTAATAGATTACTTTTCAGTTAGAAATCTAAAATCATCTTTAAAGTAAGGAAATTTATTACGGGAAAAATAATTTCTGTTGCTATGGCTTAGAAGAAACATATTTAATTCGAACTATAATATAATATAACTATAATATATTTTTTAATTATTTCCAACATAATTGTTTCTCGAAAACAACAATAGTAACAATCACGATTGCATTATTTAATTAAAAACAATACTTTGCTGCAATTATTAAAAAACGACGACGATTGACGACGTGTCGTTAATTCATGAAATTCTCTTTAGAATAATACATACGTGACAAATTCCTCTTTGAAAAATGCCTGAGAGAATCTTTTCAGGCCAATTAATTTAAAATATTCAAATTTAAAATTTAAATATTTTATATTATTTCTATCGTAATAGTTTCCTGAAAACAACAATAGTAACAATCACGATTGCATTATTTCATTAAAAACAATACTTTGCTGCAATTATTAAAAAACGACGACGATTGACGACGTTTCGTTAATTCACGAAATCCTCTTTAGAAAAATACATACGTGACAAATTCCTCTTTAGAAAAATGCCTGAGAATCTTTTCAGGCCAATTAATTTAAAATATTCAAATTTAAAATTTAAATATTTTTACATTATTTCTATCGTAATTGTTTCCTGAAAACAATAATAGTAACAATCACGATTGCATTATTTAATTAAAAACAATACTTTGCTGTAATTATTACAAAACGACGACGATTGACGACGTTTCGTTAATTCACGAAATCCTCTTTAGAAAAATACATACGTGACAAAATCCTCTTTAGAAAAATGCATGAGAATCTCTTCAGACCAATTAATTTAAAATATTCAAATCTAAAATTTAAATATTTTTTACATTATTTCTATCGTAATTGTTTCCTGAAAACAACAATAGTAACAATCACGATTGCATTATTTAATTAAATACAATACTTTGCTGTAATTATTAAAAAACGACGACGATTGACGACGTTTCGTTAATTCACGAAATCCTCTTTAGAAAAATACATACGTGACAAATTCCTCTTTAGAAAAAAGCACGAGAATCTCTTTCAGACCAATTAATTTAAAATATTCAAATCTAAAATTTAAATATTTTACATTATTTCTATCGTAATTGTTTCCTGAAAACAACAATAGTAACAATCACGATTGCATTATTTAATTAAATACAATACTTTGCTGTAATTATTAAAAAACGACGACGATTGACGACGTTTCGTTAATTCACGAAATCCTCTTTAGAAAAATACATACGTGACAAATTCCTCTTTAGAAAAATGCACGAGAATCTTTTCAGACCAATTATTTTAAAATATTCAAATTTAAAATTTAAATATTTTACATTATTTCTATCGTAATTGTTTCCTGAAAACAACAATAGTAACAATCACGATTGAATTATTTAATTAAAAACAATGCTTTCCTGTAATTATTAAAAACGACGACGATTGACGACGTTTCGTTAATTCACGAAATCCTGTTTAGAAAAATACATACGTGACAAATTCCTCTTTAGAAAAATGCCTGAGATTCTTTTCAGACCAATTAATTTAAAATATTCAAATCTAAAATGTAAATATTTTACATATCTATCGTAATTGTTTCCTGAAAACAACAATAGTAACAATCACGTATTGCATTATTTAATTAAAAACAATACTTTGCTGCAATTATTAAAAAACGACGACGATTGACGACGTTTCGTTAATGGACGAAATCCTCTTTAGAAAAATACATACGTGACAAATTCCTCTTTAGAAAAATGCCTGAGAAATTAACAATCACTGTTGAGTTATTTAATTAAAAACAATACTTTGCTGCAATTATTAAAAAACGACGACTATTGACGACGTTTCGTTAACGCACGAAATCCTCTTTAGAAAAATACATACGTGACAAATTCCTCTTTTAGAAAAATGCCTGGGAAATTAACAATCACTGTTGAGTTATTTAATTAAAAACAATACTTTGCGGTAATTATTCAGAAATTTATAGGAATTCCAGGAGCTTACATTAAACTTGGATCTATTATAAATTTGACAAATACTTAGCCCTGAATATCACAATGCATTGAAGAAATCCTTTATTGCTGAGTGACGAGACCCGATGAACTAGACGTTTGCCATTAAGGAGAGCTTATTGTATGCAAGTTGAATTTATAAGGCTCTAAAGAAACTCAGTTGGAGTTTCTGTTCTGGGTGACTTAATAATCTAGAGTTTCAGAGAATTTTATTGATGGTTAAGATCCTGTCTCGAGTTCCTAAATACCTTTTGTTATGGTAACCATCACGTTAAGAGACAAAAATTTTAAATAATGTTTAATAGAATTTTGTTATAAATATTGTCAAAAATTATAAATTTCAACACTCTAGTGTAAATGTGGCTTTAATGTAGAGAAACATAAACATGAGCAATAGAGATTTCAAATCATATAGAGTTCATCTTGAATTTTATATTTCAAAACTTTTTTTTTAAGTCGTTTTAATTAAAAATGTATTTAATGATGTTTATTTCTATTTATTTATTTATTCTTGCTTTCTTCATATTTAGTTTTATCTGTTAAATAGGTGTCAAACCCTACAACTACTTGTTCATACAATTAGCAGATTTTAACATACGTTTTCAAACATTTAAAAATGATCAATGCTATTTGGTAAAAATAACATAATTAAACCATTTCATTTAATGTATGTGCGCATAATTAACAAATGTCTTTTTTTTTTCTTCTAATGCAGCTGGCAAAATAGACCGTGATCTTTCGCCGCAAGGGCTGCACCGATGTTACTCACTTTGCATACCCAGGGGGCACGTGTAACTTGATGGTAGCCACGGACGCGGAGTAACAATGCCCCCGCAGCGCTCTACGATCCTATTAGGACCGGGACCTACACAGCTTAAAGTGGATTACGAACCACTACAATTTATTTTTAGATTTAAGTTGCGTGTATATAATAATAGATGGCGCCAGATGTAAGAGGAAAATTTCAACTTTATTTGTAAAGGACTTTTCTGCAATTTAACTGAAAAAAAAAGTAGGAATTGACTTTAAAAATATTTTTTTATATTACTTGTTCTGTATTGCCTTGAGCGTCATAGATTTGTTTCGGTACTCCGCCTGTTACTGAAACAGGAAATTTTATTTGGTTTTGAATATTCAAATTAACATAAGTAACATTTTTTGGCAGCTTTTTAAAAATGAATAATTAAAACTGTATCACCGGCATAGATTCTTAATAAAAGCATGAAAATTTCCTTCATTTTGCAAACGAGCATTTTTATTGAAAATTCTTCAAAAAATCTGTGTGCTCTCAAAGTAATACCTTAACGATCACAAAGAATAATTGTCTAAATGGTTGATACAGTTTCTTTCCTTTTCGGTAGCTTGAGAGAACCAATTACATAAATAAATTAAGAGGATTTATTCATTTATATTTTTATATCACCCAGATTTTTAAAAGCTTAAAGTGCATGCAATACTTATTTTTCGGGAATATTATTAGAAAAATATTCTAGTGTACGTTTCCAATCGTCATATTCCTTTACAACCAAATATCTCGCAGTTTGGGAGCAACATTTCAGTTAAAGAAAATAGGAAGAAATATTTACAATACATTGCATTTTCAAAAACGTTCTCAAAATTTAAAAAAGAAATTCCAAAGATTGCTATGAGCAAAGAAATTTTTAATGTAAACAGCATATAAAAGGAAGTGATTAATAGGAAAAAGAAGCTCCTATATATAACAACAACATAAAATTATTTAAAAGTCACATATTTTAAAACGAAGTTCAATATTAAAACACTTCAGAATTCAAGGAAAAATTGAAGGAAGAGAAAAAAAGGAAGTTCATAAATTAAATGAATCTCCAAAAATTGCTAACGATGATATGACCAAAAAAATTTTTATTTCCGACATAAATTTTCAATAAGTAAACAACATATTAGAAAAATATATATATAACTCTTTTAAACTTGTTTTTTTATTAATAAAGGCAGATATTTCTAGGGACAATATATCTAAGCAATTTTTCTTGAGTCATTTAAAAGTTCTAATAGCTGTTATAATAAAACTCAACATTCTTTCAAAATACAAAGAAAAAATTGAACTATTGTTCCTATAATAAGTCTAATAGAGTTCCTAATTAAAGTTCCCTATAAGTTCTTAATAACGTCTATAAGAGTTATTAAGACTTTTAAAAGTCCCAAATAACTTCACTTATAATGAAGCTCAGCATTAAAAAACTTTTATAAGTCAAAGAAAAACAAATTAAACTATGGTTCCTAAATTTAAGAATCATCTGACGAATGCTAAAAGTATTTACTAGTTAACTTAACAATAAAATCAATAACAAATGTGGGAATTAAAGTTAATGAAGCATCAGATTCACTTGCAAAGAAAGGAAACCATGTGAATATTGGAAAGAAACAAGTTCCACCAGAATCTTTCAAAAAAATATATTCATACTGAGTTTTTTAGAAACTGAAAGATAATCTCATAAGTAAATCTGAAGACAAAAATTGGCACTCTATTCAAGACAGCTGGAAAATCTTTAACACTAGACCACGTAAAGAGGCGGTTGCCAACTTTCGATTAAGAACCGGACACGATTGTCTTGCGGACACCTCAACAGAATAGGTGTCCTCGCCTCAACACTGCCCCATATGTAGAGCTGTATGTTTGCTTTGTTCTGCTTGTTTCTTCTTGTCTGTGATCCTTATTATAATGAATTGATTTCCAATAAAGCCATGTGTTATATGTACATATGTCCATGTGAGGCATCTTATCGAATCTCTCCCAAATCAAATATATTTTGTAATACAGTCAAAATATTGAAATAATATGTGAAGGTTTTGTTAAGAAATAGTATAAATACAGGGATATTTTCCATTTGAAATTCATAAAAATTTTTTTAATGGTACTTTCTTTTGACAACATGGTATTTATTATTACCGCAAAATTTATATATGAAACGAAATTAATACATTAAAACGAAAGAATCCCCGTCATTTATAATCAGAGGATGGAAAATTTCTTAATAAGATTTTTGTGTATTAAAAAGTTGTTGTTTCTTATTCCACTTGGTAGACATCTCCGCCAGGGGTGGCCCAAGGACCGCCTTTGTATATGTTCCGGCCAGTGAGATTTATGACAATTTTACAAAATATACACGATCAGCCATAACGGTGATTCTGTACAGTCATATGAGATCGGGACCTAAGGCGCTTAAAGTTGTTTATGAACCACTAAAAACAGCCCTGGCACATCCGGGCATCAAACCCCGAAACCTGTGGCACCGACCGTCAGAGCTCTAAACATTCGGCCATTCCTTCGCCCAGATACTAATCTTATACAGGGTGATTATAATTAAAGTCCTACTTTCAAAATGCTTAAAACAAAAAGGAAAACAATCGTCATAATGATTTCAAATTAGAACTGAAGACATTTGAAGAAGGGGAAACGGTATGGCATCAAAAACAGTCCCAATGTGTATTACTAGCTGGCCCGTAAGCTGCATAAAGAAATGAAATTCGAAAATTATAACGCATTTGGCATGAGTTTACATGAAACCAATTGTAGTGTTCACGTGGTTGATTGTTTTTGTTTTTTGACGGAAAATGACTTCCAAAGATTCAACAGTTGTGGCGCTGTTAGTGGAAAGCCCATCCTCCACGGCAAGGCCATACCAAATTGTATGGGAAAAAATCGGTGGAACTTTTTTTTTGATGCCATACCATTTCCAACAACAACAACAAAAAATCAAATAAGAGATTTGCTGATATTACCAAAAACACATTCGATGGGATATTTGCTCGTAGAAACCAGCTTTTTACGAGTGTTTTAATATTTATCACATTTTTTTTTTCTTTCAGATTCCCCCATAATTTTATTTTTCTGTCATGTTACCGTAAACAATGATTTGCTGTTCATTCAGAAATACACTCCGTTTCCAGTAATCCTAGTATTTTCAGAACATAAACAACACGAAATGCAGTGCTTCCTCGATATGATAAAGAAAAAGAAAAATTGGAACAGCTCTTATCATGACAATCATCGAAACGAATAGCAAGATTTTATGGGCACTGAACAACAAACAAATACTCAATGACAGGAACAACTTGCCAAAATATTTTTTTTATTCTGCCACGTAGTGATCATTTAAAAAAAGAATCATCTGGAACTTCTTTAGTTCTAGTACACGTGATTTTTATACTGCATTTGAAAAGAAGAGTTTAGTTATATATCTTTAGAAACGGGAATTTATTTATCGGTAACAAGAAAGTTTTTTTTTTTTAAATTTGAATTTAAAGTAGAATTCAAGACTAAAAGGTTTGTTTTGTTTACCGAATTGAAGTTGAAAAGATTTTATCTTTACAATTTTTTTTTTTCAGAAAATAAATTGAATTTTATTTCTGTGTAAGTCAACGGAAGTCTATTTTTCCATCGAAATTTTATTCAATATCTCGCAAGATCAGAAATATTTTGTAATACAGTCAAATGTTGGAAAGAATATGTGAAGGTTTTCTTGTTATTTGTTCAGTACGGTTGATTTGTGCACGCTTTAGCGAATTAGACCGGGATCTATAGTTTAACGTGGATTCTGAACTTCACTAATAAACATGCATGCCCCGATAGATTCAACCTGAAGCCTGGGACAGCAATTGTATTGGGAGGCTAATTTTATTGGGAGGAACTGGTCTTATGATTGTATTGGGAGGTGTGAGGATTGGGAGATAGTGGCAGACACTTTTATTTCCTTGACAAGAATAAAGTGTCACTCCCCTTTATTTAAATTTATCCTTTTGACTTTTTGTGGTGTGTGATACCGACTTAGTGTAGATTGCTGTCTTGCTGTGTGTTTGCTTTGTTCTGCTTGTTCCTTCTTTGTGTGTGATCCTTATTGTAATTGATTGTTTTCCAATAAAGCCATATGTTACAACAATCTCTAGAAGAGGTCAGATTCGTATCCGTTGGCGAGAGATTCATTGTAGTGACTACTTTAAAAAATGAATGGAACTGATAGTGATTGCGACAACATGTCTAAAGTGTCTCGCATCGATTCTTCTGTTCCTAACATGAGTTTCCGGTTATTCTCCCATACTCTAAGCAAATGTGAACCAGTTAATCTAGAGTGGTACAAGAACAAGCAATAGATGTTCAAAATAAATTTTGAAGTTAATATGAAACCAGATTTTCATGATCAATCAAGAGATAAGTTTTCTTGCATTTTGACGCTATATTAAAAGAACTGAAAAACAAGGAATATTATAGAACGATAAGTAACGTGAATAAATCATCTATCCTTTAAATGTTCAGACTTTTTTTAAAAGTGGCTCCATTTTCTTTTTTGCATAAAAGTAAAAATATTATCGTTATTTCTCTGTTTATTTTTAATTAAAAATCTTTGTAAGAATGGAATAATTAATTTTCGTGTTCAAAATTTTTCTTTTTTTAAATCGTGAATAAACTCATATCAAGTACAAAATGTAATTTATCTTTAATTTAAACGGAAATATTTTAGTTATTTTACGACATTCTTTTTTTTTTTTTTTGGCGAAAAATAAATTTTTTTTTTTTTTTTTATCTCGTATAAGTAGCGTTTTTTTCCATTACAAAATTCGAGTTTTGCAATCGTTTTTAATTATTTTACTAAAATTTAAAAATATGTGAATATTTTGGTAGGAAATAGTATAAAATAAGTTAATTTTTCACTTCATATTTATAAAATGTTTTAATGGTACTTTAAGTTGACTACGTTATTCTGATTTGGTATGCTGCGAAGCAACTTGGCTGCGCAAGCAGCCGCTAGCTTCTATCTTGTTTCTGTACAAAAGACGTAGACTACGTTATTGTTACCATATGTTTAATACATATAAAATTAAACCAAAAAAAAAATGATAATTTTGCAAAAACAGAGGATAAAAATATTCCTTTAATCAGAATTTTGTGTACTATAGTTATATATTGTTAACAGGAAACTATTGTTAATGCGATGGTAACCTTTAGAAAATTAAAAAAAAAAAAAAAACGTCATACATTCTATTAAATTTAAATATTTTTACCAAACTCTTTTGAATACATTACATGTATTTACACCTATAAAGGGTTTGTTTATTGGCCTCTGCTTTGCTCAGCTACACCAGTAGATCTCGTATTTCAGCTGCGCATATCACAGATTGCTGAGGGATTTATATACCGATTTAAGAAATACTTAATACCGAAGGACTATGAAAGGAGAAGATAATTCCTTCCGGAAAGACTTATACTGGTTCGTATCCATTCAAAACGCTTTATCCATGATGTCACAATCGCATATCGTACGTTAGTTACCGTAGGACGTCCGTTAGCTTTTTCTCCCTAGCGCGCATGCTCATAGGAAACATAATTCCCTACGAGCATGCGCGCTTGGGAGAAAAAGCTAATGGACGTCCTACGGTAACTAACGTACGATATGCAAAAATCTCTATTATCATCGCTTAAACGCTAAAATTATGAAATCAACTATTTCAACCTTCCAAAATTACTGTTTTCAAATGCCAAGCACTATTAATAGGATGTCCATTTGCCACAGGAAAGGTAGTTTGTAGAAATAGTTTCCCTGGATGCGCCACTTGATATCAACTACTCTGCATCCACAATACTCCGCCACAGTTTGGTCGTGCATAGCTGTTTGCGTCCTCTAACCATATTCTCAAACAAGTTGACAGCAACCTAAGGGGAATTATCATTTTCTTTCATCTGTATTCTCAGTTCGGTATCACTCGTCGGGTTTCGAAATGCAATCTCTCAATTCGATAATCGGTAGGTCATCTATTTGAAGTAAGAAATTCGAAATTGATTCAGTATAGAGCAGGGAGTGGCCAACCCAAATGAACTTCGGGCCACTTTGGAAATGCATCAAAACTTCGCGGGTAGCATACAAATTCATATATCCTCTGTTAGATTTAGATTCACTATAGACATTTATTTTCAATGAAACATTGAAACAGAATGAGTTATTATTATTGTGTTGACTATTATTCTTACATGTAAACGTAGATAATATAGTAATAAGGATACTAAATGCACTTTGTAATGAAATATATGACACTAAAAATGAAATATAAAAAATATATAAATAGAAACGAAATAAAACAAATGAAATCCTTAAAAATATTTATTTTACTAGTGCGATACTTGTTTCGCTAATTACTACAGATATTTGTGCGATATTTGTTTCTCTAATTTCTACAGATATTTGTGCGATATTTGTTTCTTTGACTTAGCCTTTGCATCATGAGTTCACAGAATTATTCAATTATTCTGAGAACTCATACATAAACAGGCAACATCTTTCCTATATTCGCAAGTATATTATTTTAAAATCAAAGTTAATTTTTTCAATTTCGACAGTTAATGTTTGAGTATAGGGATGCACACATAATGCATTATTTTAATACATTGGTTTTCACTACGTTGGCCATTATAAAATAAATATATTGCTGGTATACAGGGTGTTTTAAATGCCGACATAAATCTCGAAGGGAAGATTCAATAGAATAGAACAGTATTCAATTAAAACCTTATACACATAGGAATCTCCTAGGGTGTAACGAAATGTCACAAAGGCAAAACAAAAACACAAACAAAAAAAAGGTTGTAAAAATTGGGAAAAATTGAAGTAGTAGACAAAGGGCAAATAACTATTTTAGCGCACGGAGATGAAATCGAAAATTTTCTCAATGATTATAAAGCTGGAAATTGTATTTGGATGGTATAAAGCAATAATTATTTTATTTTGTTTTTTAAGTGTGCTGGGAAAGCCCTATGTCCGTCATGATTAAATTCAACATCTGTAAGTTTAAATATTATTATTATATAACTGCGAGAGGTCGCGGCTATAACTGGTAACTGTGACCAGTAACTGGGTCCTTAACTGTGGTCCCGTGTGATAAGTGGCAGTTGCGGTGAGATCTTCAGACCACGAGGTGAGCGCTAGGAGCGTCAGATCGAAGCAGACGGTCAGGGACCGGCTCTTGGCTTTTAAATATTAATACTATTGTAGAAGAGGCACAGGGCGCCATGTGTATGTATATATTATTAGTGTAAATAAAAATTAATGTAAATAGAAAGAGAGTATTTCATCCTCACACAACTAGCAGCTAGTATAGCAGCTTACACATCATTGTGCATATTTTTTTTTATCAGAAAATTATGAAGTTTGCTGGAGCATGTTATACGAGTATGTACTTTAACACCAGGTTTTTTTCCGACTTAAAGTGATACAATTGCCAATAAGGGATTTTTGTGTTGAGAAATCTGTTTAAATCACAGTTCATAAGCAGAAAAAACTAAATTCTCGTTATATAAAACCCTTATTAGACCTATTTTGGTCTATGGCTCTGAAACTTGGACTTTGGCAAGATCTGATGAGGCCCATTTGGGTCTATTTGAGCGGAAGATTTTAAGGGCTATTCTTGGAGGTGTTAAGGAAAGTGATTGTTGGAGAAGACGAAGAAATATATAAATGCTATAAAAACCCAGATATTATAGAATTTATTCAGATCAATAGATTGAACTGGGCAGCTCATATATTTAGAAGGAATGATTTAAATCCTGCAAAATGGCTCGTTTTGCTAAGGCCCCAGGAACAAAGAGGACGACCCAGATAACGACGGATAGACGCAGCTGAGAAGGATTTTGCTGTACTACTAGTTAAGAATTGGGGGACCGTTGTCACCATGATGAGTGCATGGAAATCTCTTCAAAGGAGTGCCTTGGCCCACTCTGGGCTGTCGTGCTATTGATGATGATGATGAAAATAATACAATGTAATGTTTTTTTTTTTTTTAATTAAAGGTCAATTTTATCTTCTATTTTGAACTACATTCATTTTTTCAAATAAATAAATAAATAAGTGCAATCATTCTCATATGTTTCATTTAGATTTCTGTTTGACAAGCATTATATAAATTTTTAAATTGCAGATTCTAACAGTCAATGAGAAAAGAATACACGAACATTTAAAGATAAATAAATAAATAAATAAAAACGCATGTTCTGAGAAAAATGGGTTGAAAGATTTTCAGCTCTAGACTCTTAACTGTATTTGAAAATTACTCATACTTTTCTAGTTTTCTGCTTCTTCGATTAACTAGTGCGAAAATACCAATTGGAAATATACGATTGTAAAGCTAATATACGTTGATAATATACTATTATGAAACTAATATATCAATTGGAAATATACTATTACGAAGTTAATATACTATGGTAATATACCATTATACAGGTAATATAATTGATAATATACCATTATGAAGATAATATATCAATAATATACCAATATTATTAAGAAGCTAATATACCAATTGATAATATATTATTATGAAGCTAATATAACATTACGAAGGTAATATACCAATTGATAACATACCATTACGAATTAATATACATATTGATAATTTACCAATTAATAACATACCATTACGAATTAATATACATATTGGTAATATACCAATTGATAATATATCATTGTAAAAGTGATATATCATTATAAAATAATTTACCAAGTGATAATATTCCATTATGAAGCTAATATATCATTACGAAGCTAATATACCAATTGGTAATATAAAATTTGAAAGATAGCATATTATTTAACAGTATACTAACTAAAAGATAAAATTGTGCATTATTCAATTCAATAACAAAATAAATATCGATTGTGGAGTTGACTTTCGTACTTTAAAAATAATTATAATTTAAATTGTTAATTATTTTCAAACAGGGCAAACAGTAGTACATTATTAACGAAACAGTAATAATGGCTCTGTGATTATATTATTCATAGTAAACCGAGTATGACTTCCTCTACTGTATATGTATTCACTTTTTTTCAGAACTTGGCACGATGTTGCGTACAGTTACGGTTATGATCAAGCCAAAATGGAATCCCTTAGAAACGGGAAAAAAAAGGATCCTTTCTCAGATGATTTGGTAAACACCTAATAAAGATTCTATTACCAAACTACGTTACGTTGTTTTGCCTCAAGAGACGCATAAATATTTCTGCATATCAAAAGAAAGATGTCTGCGCCAAATTCCTTTTCCTTGATAAAGGATAATATCGTGCTTTGACATCGAGATGACTTTTCGTTTTATTTATCGTTGAAACAGAAATTGAAATGAGCGCGAATTTTTTTCTTCTTTTCGTTACGTGAAGTATTCCCTCTGCCAAAATTGCTTCAGAATCAATTTGGAGAACGAACATATTTCAAGTTGATGTCCAAACGTAAATTTTGTTTTCTATTTCGTGCTGTTAGAATCTTCTTTCAGTCCTGGGTAATTTTGTTGTCAAATTTAGTAGCAGGGAATTGTTGAAGAAAAGAACAATTCTAATTTCGATAAATGGATTGAAGACACAAAAATAAATATATACTAACATAAATAAATAAATAAATAAGTAACATAAATAAAATATAAATTGTTCTACAAACAGGCGATATTTTATTCTTAATTTTTTTCAATTCCTGCTAATAGCTCACACTCTCCCTATATATATCTTGTTCAAATTTTCAATCGTTCATAAAATACTTTTTATTCATCCACTCAAGTTCAAATACATTTTTTTTGAACTTGTGGTGGATGACACTGGATGTTAATACAGTTTTTTCAAATATTAATTCAGTAATAAATTTAATAAATTAATTTAAGTTTTCTTTAGATTTAAGTTGCATATATCTACCAATAGATGGCGCCAGGTATGATAACTTAAAAAATTTGTGATAATTATTTATAATAAGATGGCGCCAGATAAGTAACTTAAAAAAAATGAATGAAAATTATTTATAAAGGACTTTCTACAATATAGTGGAAAAAAAGTAGGAATTGACTTAAAAAATTTTTTTTTTTATATTACTTGTTAAATTAAAAATGGCAACTTAATTATACGCTATAAAGTTAACAAGCGAAATAAAAGTTAAATTTATTTAATGTAACCTCATACTATATGATAAAGTAATATTCTCATACATATTAAAGTAACACTAAGTAATATTCTAACATATTTAATTACCACAAAATAATATTCTGACACATATTAAAGTAACACTAAGTAATATTCTAGCATATTAAATTACCACAAAGTAATATTCTGACTCATATTAAAGTAAACAAACATTCTGACTCATATTAATGTAAACAAATATTCTGACATATAATTAAATTAACACAAAGTAATATTCTGACACATATTAAATTAACACAAAATAATATTCTGACACATATTAAATTAACACAAAAGTAATATTCTGACACATATTAAATTAACACAAAGTAATATTCTGACATACATTAAAGTAATCAAATATTCTAACACTTATTAAAGTAACACTAAGTAATTATTCAAACACATTAAATTAACACAAAATTATATTCTGACACATTTTAAAGTAACACTAAGTAATATTCTAGCATATTAAATTACCACAAAGTAATATTCTGACTCATATTAAAGTAAACAAATATTCTTGTTACGTGAAGTTTCCCTCTGCAAAATTGCTTCAGAATCAATTTGGATAGAGACCACATAAGTTGATGCCCAAAAGTAAATTTTGTTTTCTATTCCGTGCTTCTTTTATTCCCGGGTAATTTTGTTGTCAAATTTAGTAACAGGGAATTGTTGAAGAAAAAAAAAACAGTCTAATTTCGATAGATGGATTGAAGACACAAAATTAACGAAATGGATTGTGTTTAAATATTAAAAATAAAAAAATAAAATAAAAAAAAGATACATTGTTCTGAAAACAGGTGATATTTAATTTTTTTTAACGAAAAAAAAAAAAAAGGCAGATTAATTATCTATCTATTATATATAATTCCCGTGTCACGATGTTTGTTCGGGATGAACTCTGAAACTAACAATCCGATTTTAATTTTTTTTTCTGAAATGTATGTTTTGTTCCAACTTGAGAGATAGGTTAGATTTTATACAGATTTTTTTTTATTTAAATGCAAAATCGATGATTTTCATATTTCGTCATTTGGCGCAACTAAAATTTGCGATTTCTCATCCGATGGACGTAATTTTGAAAGTACAATCAAACTACAAGGTCAGGTGTACCATAAGATCGGGTCGTTGATGCCAATACCTAACGAAGAGCCAAAATTTCTTCAAATTTATTTTATGGGCAGTTCTGAAGAACGTGTGACAACTCGATGTCAGTATAATTTTATCGAACAAGCAAGTACAAAGAGCTATTGTAGAATTGTTGGAAAATCTTAATCAACTTATTAAATTATTTAGCGAATTTATTTATTTTGACGAAAGACAGATTAACAAGAAATATTGTTCATCGCTTAGTTCTTAGATAAATGAAAGTAATGATTATTAAAAATTAAATTAGGTACAATAATTATAAAACAGTGTTAAAAATCAACATTATCTACCTCATTCATTAAATTACCAAAAATTACACATTTTCTATTCGTTGAAGCTTAATTTGAACTTTTCCTAATCTTTACCAATCACTTCCTTAACAATACCAATTATAGTATCTAATAATTGAACGAAATACAAGAAAGCCACAGCAACGAGTGGCCGAGTGTGCTAGTACGCTATAAAGTTAACAAGCGAAATAAAACATACTTATTGTTACACATAGTGTTACTGCACTTTCCTTTTATCTCTGACTTCCACCTCTTATTTCCCTCAATCCGATGACGGCCTGATGGCCAATTGGCTGGCGCATTGGTCTTTGGTACCACAGGCTTCAGATTCGAACCCTGGCCGTGGCATGGATGTTTGTGAGTGGTTCGGAATCCACATTAAACTGTAGGTCCCGATCTAATTAGCCTTAAGCGTGCATAAATTGTCCATACAACGACAAAACAAAAAACTCCAATTCAATGATAAAGTCCAGATCCATTTTTTACAAGAAATTTTTATCGATCCTTACGCCTTGAATCCAAAGGTACTTTCAATTTTCTTCTACAGCCCTTATAAAAAGCTCAAAAGGAGAGAGAGATTAAAATTTGAAAGAAAAAAATTGAAATGTGCAATTCGTACCTTAGTTATACTCGCTCACACACACAAATAAACTCAAATAATAAACACATGAAGCGGACTGTATAAATTAATCTCCTTTATTTAGGCAGCCATCACACTCTCGAGGATGGACTGGCCACACAACCTCTCTCTGGGGTTACACTTATTGAACTCTTTTATTTAAGCAGCCATCACACTCGAGGATGAACTGACTATACAACTTCTCTCTGGGGTTACACTTATTGAACTCTTTTATTTAGGCAGCCATCACACTCGAGGATGGACTGGCCACACAACCTTTCTCTTTGGTTACAGTTGTTCAGCTTACATTCCTTTCTCTTTCATCATCTCCCCCTGCCTGATACCCCCACAGACAGGCTGTTTACGGGACATAGGGCGTTGGCTTCCCCTATGCACGGGTATCTGGGTTTCGACACAACAATACTATACCCAGAATATATACTTTTTGGGAATGGAAACTTTTTCTAATTATTAAACTTTGATATCTTTTTATCCTTAGTTTCTCTCTTGTTTTCACAGGAGCCCAGGAAATACCAGGTAATTCAAGTGGCCAAGTGGCTTCCTATATCCATTCATAGTTTTTTTTGTATAGCAGCAAGGGAAAAAAACCCAGATAATCATCTAATCGGAAATAAAGGAAATAAAACATAATATTTCTAGTTATTTTTAATTAAAACTCAAGAATTAATCGATATTTTTAAGTAAAATGCAAAAAAATATAGGAATGATTTACAAATAATCCATTAATGGGGACTAAAATATTAATAAATGTTTTTTATAGTTTAATATTATACAAACTGATACGAACCTCAGTCATGTATTGAAAGAAAATACAAATACTGGGATTTGAAAGCTTGAAGTTCGCTTTGTAAAATTTCACTAATTTCAATCCTTAAATCTCATTTAACCTCCTGCATTTCGTGCATAATCTGGATAATATGGCTAGAAATATATTCCTCTTATTTAAACTTGGTATATGTTACACATGCAGGATGATTATAATTAGAGTTTCACATTCAAAATGCTGTAAAAAAGAACCACTAGTCACAATGTGTTCAAATTTGTACTGAAGATACTTGAAGAAGGGGGAAACGGCACGGCATCAAAAACGTTCCAAAGTATATTAATAGATGGCGCTGTAAGCTGCATAAATAAAGTGAATTCGGCTACCAGTCATAGCTTGAATCGAAATGACAGCATATTTGGCATGAGTTGCACATTAAACTAACTGTGGTGTTTAATGTGCTTGATTGTTTCGGTGTTTTGAGGGAAAAAATGACTTCCAAGTCATTCAACAGTTGTGACATGGTTAGTGGAAAGTCCATCCACCAAAGTTATACGAAATTAAATGGGAAAAGTCGGTGGAATTCTTTTTGGAAAACCTTTTGGCGTGGCGTTTCCCCCTTCTTCAAGTATCTTCAGTTCAAATTTGAACTCATTGTGACGAGTGGTTCTTTTTTTTACAACATTTTGAAAGTGGAATTTTAATTATAATTACCCTGTATTGATATTAGATATATGGAAGCTATGCATTTTATTATCAAATTGTTTCTTATATTACTAAACTAAATTCAATCTACTAATATTTGTGATCCTGTATTCGGCATGAATTTAATTTCCATTTTTTCATACATGGTGGGGTAGTTGTTTTTACTTTGTAGATTAAAATGCTCGAATGCTTTTATCACTGTTGTGATTTTTAAAAGTTTTTGTCTTCAGGGAAAAAAACCCCTTTCTTATTCCTCATTTTCACCCAATATTCGATAGAAATAAAGAAAGACAAGACAAAAAAAATGCTGCAACAGCTGCTACTTTCTCAAGGGCATTAGTAACTGGGACCTCTTATGAATTAGACACTTCATCACAAAAAAGTATCTCAGAACAAGGGTAGTCCGAAATCAATAAAAACAAGATAATTATAATAGAAAAACTAACACATGATTGCTATGTTGTTACATATTAAAAGCATACTAAGTATCTCTTATTTCTATTTTTAATAATAGGTTTCTATCAGAACAACTAAAACTATAAATGAAGTTCTTTCAATGTTTGCTTAATATTAAAAAATAATAGTAAATTAAAGAATTAAAAATATTTATTATTAAAAAAACTAAAGATTTAAAAATGATGGAGAGCATAGACTTAATTTTTTTTTTTTTTGTGCTTTAACAAACATAGGACTCGTAAAACATAATCTGATTATTGCGCAATTCAACATGCAGACTTTTTTTATCCCAAGTATAAAAGTGATTAAATTTTCGAGTCGATAAGTGTAAGTTTATTTTTCTACTGTGTAACTAGTATACTGTGTAATATATAACAATTGTATGCAGTTAATTTTTCTCATAATTAAAGTTGAGGTAATCCGCAGTTATTAAACCTCCGAAATAAATTTAATAAAGTTATCCTCATCTTTAATCCTCTAATTTGTAGAAACTCTAACCTGTCGCTACATAACAAAATGCTTATTTACATATATTACATGTGTCTCATGATTACTTATGCAAGTCCACTTTGGGGCTTCGCAGCAAAAGTAACTTGAAATCAGCCAAAGACTTGAAAACAGAATCCTTCGGATGATCACCCACTCACCTTGGCACTTCAGGAATCAGGATATTAGACAATCGCTTAACTTCCCTAACATTCGTCAATTTATACTTAATATTTCTACAATAATCTTCCTCACACTTGCAATTCGGTTTTGAATTCTCTTCCTAGGTATGATATTTTCTTTGTTTAAAAATAGATAAAGCCCGTGTACTGTTCTTAGTATGCAATCCGTTGTTTTTCCCCTTTATTCCTTCATCTGAAGTGCCAGTACTGCAAGACCCACCGGTTGGTGGGCCTCCTTCTTATGTTATAGTTTCTTCTCATTTCATATTTACAGACTTTTATTTTTAAAGGCTTCAAACAAAAAAAAAATGTTTTTTCTCTCTCTTAATTCATGCTATTACTTTTCTCTTTTATTTTTTTATTAATTACATATTTCTAGATATAAAATGTTTGCCAAAAAAATTTCAATGCTCATTGACCTAAAGCAACGCTTTTCCAACATCAAGATAAAAGTACGTGGCTGCTCTGCAAACAAAGTACATTGTTTACTTAAACCACCCAGAACTCAACCCGTAGTCACAACCAATAATGACATTGCAATTTTGTCATGGAACACATTGCTGATTAGACTGCAATGAATATATTTTCAACTTCTGTATGAGTGGAACTGGTTCAATATGTTGAAGAACATGGTGCCATCTGCAACGCTTAGACATTGCCTTGCAGAAGTGCTGGCATAAATACTTACATTTTCACGGTCAATGAGTATCATGTCTTTTATATTGAATAACTTGCATCACGTGAATTAGAGAACATTTGAGGGAGGTTCGTCCTTTCTGTGTTGAAATTCTTTTGGAGAAACAACCAACTTTACGATGTCTTTATGATTTTGCTAACGGATCTATTACCCATTGGACATTTTCGAATGTGGTCCAACCACAGTGATAACCGAAGCTGGATTATCATATCGAGAAATAGATCATCACTTACACCTTAGGAAAATTTTCTTTCTGCATAAGGGCTCCAATAAATGATTACATTTTCACGTCCAGTGACGCATGACATTTGATTCAGAAGGAGTTAACTCTCACGTCACTAAGAAATCTGACTATTAACTTTCCTTCTTCAAATAAAGTAAATCATTTGATATGAAACCCTATTTACCAAATTGGCAGCCTGATGGTCAATTGTCTACTTCTCTGGCCTTTGTTACCATAGGCTCCGGATTCGAATCCTTGCGGTGTGAAATTTGGATGTTTGTTAGCGGTTCGGAATCCACTTTAAACTGTAGGTTACGATCTGTTTAGTCCTCATGTGCACAAGATGATTGTAGAGTGACAAACCACAAATTTACCCTTGAGGGCGATTGCCTGCCTGGAAGTATATGTGCCAGTGGTAGAAATTAGCTTTTTGTTTTAAAGAGGCATGCAGCTTTGACACTAATGAAAGGTTCACTCTTTATTTTATTTTTTATAAATTTATTGTAATTTTTCCACTGAGACCTTGTGTCCTGCTTATAAATGTCTATTACCACCAACGGGTGATGAACAGACGATATTATTTTCCTGTGTGGTTATGTGAAAATGTGCGATTTTATGTGAAAAAGCCTTTAAAACTCCCACCACGAGGCAACAAAGCTGGCTATGAATAACATTAGGTGAACTTTTCTATAGTTCTTTTCTAATAATTCTGCCATTAATGCAATAATAATTCACTAAAAATAATAAAAATGCATTAATTTTTCGTTAGTATGATAATAGATTTTAAAATTATGATGAATTTGCAGAAAATTCTGAAAAATATTTATCCCTCATTTGTATTATTTTAATAATCAATAACCTTCACTTCAACCAACGTCCGTTTTGTTTTAATTGTACCCAAAAGATGAAATCGTTAAATATCACTATTTATTTTAAGTTTAATAACACAAATACTGTTAATTTGTATTGGCACTGATTTTTTTCTTAAATGTTTAAGCAAACATTTATAAGATGAGACTATCAATATTTGCAAGGGAACATGGTTAACTTATTTATATTTTTCATTAATAATTATATTTCATAATCATTTGAAAAACATTAGTTATTTCATAAATTATATAAAAGCTGAAATATAAATGTTAAAGCAAGATATTTATCATCAAGTTTTTACTTACTTCTTAAACAACCATTATAGCAATTCAATAATTGGAGGTTCTCAGCGTGAAGAAAACAATGCATTTGTTACAATACCTACTGAAGAAAATATTATTCCCATTGATCGTGTTTTCACCAAGAAGACATGCAATAATTATTATTTATGAATGATCTGTCAATACTTCGTTGCGTGTTAAGCCTTTATAAGGGAAATCTATCAGCAAAACATATGTCGTGACACATATTTATGTATAATTAATACTAATGAAAAGAAGATTAGAACAGATGATGTCCACTACTCTGAAATTGAATTTCTTTCTTGCGTTTTCAGGCTCTTCTGGTGCGGTTGAACCAGAAATGGATTGAATATAACAGAAATCGTCAACAAGGGTGACTAGAAATAATGAGTTCTGCAAAACATACTCTGTGAAGATTTTTGGCGTTTCTTTATCATATAAGATTTGTCATTAGAGAGTTTTCAACAATCGTTTTCGTTGAATAAGTAAAGCTTTCTGTGAGAAATGGCGTCGCTTTGTAAATAGAATAAAAGTGGCTGCAAAGGTGTTTTTGGATTATTTATTTCGTTAAATAAATCAAGTGTCCATAAAGATATCGTTTCCAAATTGAATAAAAGTAGCTGAAAAGGAGGTTTGGATTATTTATTTCATTGAATAAATCTCCATAAAGATATTGTTTCCAAATTAAATAAAAGTGACTGCAAATGAGTTATGTTTGTCGGATTATGTTTTATGTTAGTTTGGATTATGCTTGTCGTTGAAAAAGTATAACTAACTTAATGTTTCCAAAAGAAATAATGTTTTTACATCGAATAAAAGTGGCCAAAATGAGATTTGGACTATTTATTTCGTTTAATGAAATTTTCCATAAGAAATGATGTCGTTTCCAAATCAAATAAAAGTGACCGAAAAGATGTTTTGGACTATATTTTCATTGAATACATCAAGCTTTCTGTGAGAAATGATATCGTTTTCAAATTAAAATAAAATTGACTGCAGAATAATTTTCTATTATTTTACTATGGATAAATAAGGTAATCATACTTTTGCCTTTGGAAGATTAACAAAATGACTAAGATGAATGTTATAAAATTGTTGTATAAGAAATTAACTATAAAGATTCCACCTAAGAGTTCCTGCAAGAAATTACTACAATTCTTTCACTGAGCAAATCTGGTACTATGTGAGAAATTAATTATGAACTTTGTTATTTTCTAATTAAATAAGAATTGTTAAAAGAGAATTGTCTGTTTTTTTTATTCTGTGAACAAGCCAAGTAAACGCTGTTTTGTAATTTGGAATATTAAAAAAATGGAAAGCAGAGAACATGACGGCTGTAAGACTTAGTTCTTTGAAAAATAATGTTATTTTTTAATTATTACAGATTAGATGTGCCAAGAATTAATGTGATGAACGTGCTAGAAAATTTTCAACATCTGTTATAAAGACAAGTCAGGGTAACGATGTTTTTATCAAGTCAAGTTTTATATAGAATTATAAGTGTTAAAAAAAGAAAATCAAGCTTTATTTCTATGAACAGATCTAGTAATAAGTCCTTTGCAATTGGATATATTAAAAAATAATAAGGAAATAAAATGGTTTAAAATTTAATTTCTGATAAACTAACATGTCGTTTCCTAGCAGAATAAGAGTTGCTGCAAGAGAATTTTCGACCATTTTTTCAATGAGCCAGTTTGGTAATCATACTTTTATCTCCGGAATCGAAGCCAAACTTTTAAACATCCTTTCTGAACAATTGAATTTCTCATATGACATCATGATGGCAAATGACAAACAATGGGGTTCAACAGATCAACATGGTAATTGGACTGGCGTCATTGGCATGCTTATTAGAAATGAAGCTGACATAGGTCTGTCTCACATGGCCATTACAGAAAAAAGAACACATGTCGTGGACTTCAGTTTTCCATACGGAGTACTCGATAGAACGTTTGTAACAGGAACACCAGGAGTTTTTCCAAAGATGTCATCGTTCATATACCCTTTCAGTACAAATGTCTGGTTGTTTCTTTTAGCCTTGATGGTACTGGCTCCCTTTTTATTTCGCGCTTTGATGTTCAAGAACCGATCGTTATCAAGTGTCTTCATCATGATATTTGGAAGCATGCTGAAGCAACCCATAAACAACGCCGAACAGCCATGCATGCAGAGATTCATATATGGTTTGTGGGTAGTTTCTATGACTTTCATGTACTTTGCTTACAGTGGAGTGCTTCTATCATTCCTCACAATTCCGTGGCAGAAAAAGGCAATAAGAAATATCAAAGAACTGGCCAATGCTCTCCAAGCAAAAACTCACACATGTTTGGCACCAGAAGGTACAATAGACGTTGAACTGTTACTGAACAGCGATTTGGATTACTACAGAACTATTGGGAATATCATAAAGCGCAATAACTGGGTTTATGATGCCAGCACTATGTCTACCGATCTTCTGGACGAAAAGACAGTTCTGATTGGAGCTCGCAATTTGATTCATAGCAAATTTGGGTATGAACCTTACATGACCCAATATGTTTCGGAAGATTCATTTGCCTGTGGAACATCGCCATTGCTCTGAGGAAGAACTTTTGCTGCGTTGAACAGCTAAATACTGCAATTATTAGAACACTGTCTTCAGGTCTGTATGACAAGTGGTGGAGAGATTCTGTGTTCGTGTCCAGTTGGAAATTGGTATCCAAGACGGAAAACAAACAACAAGATTCTCGCCTTCCTCTTGAAGATTTCTATGGCGTTTTCATCCTCCTTATCGTAGGCTATATTTTGTCCTTCATTGCTTTCTTTGGGGAAATTTATATAAAACGTAAAACTAATTTACAGGATGAAAGTAAGGAAATATTAATGAGCAATTATGAGCCTTCAACTAATGAACCAAGTAATGAACCTGAGCTGGATCATGAAATATAAGTACAATCTTTTCTTCATGAATATTTTAACATGAGCTTTATATGTTAATTCAATTAAGTGATATTTTATATTTACTTTATAAGATTATTTCTCTAATTCTGTCTTAAAGTTGATCCTTTTCTTTTTTTTTCTTGAGAATGAGATAAAAATCAATGTAAGTTTATGTTATATGAAATTTAAGACAAATAAAGTTTATGAACAATAGCATTCATTCTGTAATTAAGATTAAACCTAAACATTGATTGATAGGTTAATTGAGGCTCATATTGCAGGGGAAAGTAAGGAAATATTAATGAGCAATTATGGGCCTTCAAATGATGAACCAAATAATGAGCATGCGATGGATCATACAATTTTTCTTCAAGAAAATATTAACATGAGCTTTATATGTTTTCTATTAAGTGATATTTTATTTTTACTTTATAAGATTAATTCTCTATTTTTGTCTTAAAGTTAAACATTTTTCATTTTTTTTATAAGGAGAGAAAGATCAATGTTATTTGATGTTATATGAAATTTAAGATAAATAAAAAGGGCTTTCATTCTATGATTTACATTATATCTAAATTACGAGTGATGGGTTAATTGATATATTAGGAATTTCCCCCTAATTTACATTTTGCGTTGTTAGTTTATAAGTGAATAAAAACCGCATAATTTTTTTTTTTATATTTGTTCTTATAAAACAGAATTCGTTTCCAAAAAATTTGATAAAAATAAGCTAGGTGAATCAGAAATGGAAAAAAAATGAAATATTTACGTTTATATTTTAGGCCTGAATGGCCGAATGGCTAGCGCTCTGGCGCTCGGTACCACAGGTTTCGGGTTCGAGTCCCGGCGGTGCCATGGATGTTTGTAGTGGTTCGAATCCACTTTAAACCGTAGGTCCCGGACCTAATAGGATCGTAGAGCATTGCGGGGGCATTGTTACTCCGCGTCCGTGGCTTATCTTCCAGTTACACGGGCCTCTTGGGTAAATGCAAAGTGAGCAACGTCTGTGCAGCGCTTGCCTTAAGGCATCCAAGACCAAGCTGTCTAAAGTGTTTGCCAGCTGCATTGTAACAAAAAAAAAAAAAAAAAAAAAAAAAAAAAAAAAAAACGTTTGCATTTTTATCAAATTGTTTCCTTTTTTTAAATAAGAGATAAACCAATATTATTTTATGATATATGAAGTTTAAAATAAATAAAAATGTATTCATTCTATAATTTAGATTATATCTAAATCTCGATTGATAGGTTAATTGGTAGGTTAGGAATTTCCCCCTAATTTACATTTTGGGTCGTTAGTTTAAAAGTGAATAAAAACCGCAAAAATATATTTTTGTATATTAGTTCATGTAACATAGAATTCGCTTCAAAGAAATTGGATAGGTTTAGGCGAGTCAGAAATGAAAAAAAATTAAAAATATTTACTTTCTTAATTTTTATCAATTTTTTTCATTTTTTTTTTATAAATGAGAGAAAAATCAGTGTTATTTTATGTTATATGAAGTTTAAAATAAATAAAAATGTATTCATTCTATAATTTAGATTAGATTCTAAATTTCGATTGACAGATCAATAAGATAGGTTAGAAATTCCCAATTTACATTTTGGATTATTATATCAAAAGTGTAGTAACATAGAAACATAGAATTTGTTTAGAAAAAAATTGGATAAAAATAAGTTTAGGTGAATCAGAAATGGGGAAAAAAATATTTACTTTTTTTTATCAGTTTGTTCATTTTTTTTTTTTCTAAATGATAGAAAAATCAAATTTTTATCAATCAATATATTATGTTAAAAAATTATATCAATATTTAATGTTTTTATAAAATTCAACATTTTATATTATATGAAGTTTAAAATAAATAAAAAATGCATTCATTTTGTAATTTTGATTATATCTAAATCTCGATTGATAGATTATTTGAGGCACAAATTGTACTTAATTTCTTATTAACTATACATAAAAAAATCTCAAAGAATAATTTGTCTTAATTACAATCATTGGTTAATCAAAGGAAAATTTTAAAATTAATTTTACTTTACCATTTGTTATTTCGTAAACAGAATTATTTATAATTTCAAAAATGTATTGAATAAGAGATTTTCCCTAATTTATAATTTGTGTTATTTGTTTAAAGGGAATTTTCAATTAAGATATACCGACCTGCCCGAAGGCTTACGGAGAACTGCATGGCCAGAAGCACGACAGAACCTACTAGTACTAGCTGGATTCCGCCTTATTCGGCTCCACGGATAGGGTGATATGTAATAAGTACAACACCCCCACCGCCTTTGGCTGCCCTCGATTGGGCTTGTTGTACTCAGGACATCAACGTTCACGCTATAGAACGTGTTCGAGAACAGCGGAGATGAATGGATCTCTTCGCCGTCTTAAATGACGTTTCCAGGGGTACCACGATATTTAAAGGGAATAAAAACTGCATAAACATATTTTTAAACAGGGTGATTATAATTAAAAGTCCCACTTTCAAAATGCTGTAAAAAAAAGAACCATTCGCCACAATGACTTCAAATTTGAACTGAAGATATTTGAATAAGAGGGAAACAGTATGCCATAAAAAAATTTCCCCGATTTTTCCCTTCGAATTTGTTATGACCTTGCCGTGGGGCCGTGTTATGACCTTGCTTTCCACTAATAGTGTCACAACAGTTGAATGAATTAGAAGCCTTTTTTCCGTTCAAAAAACGAAACAATAAAGCAAATTGAACACTACAGTTGGTTTAATGTGCAACTCATGCCAAATACGTTGTCATTTCGATTCAAAATATCACTGGCAGCCGAATTCACTTTATTTATACCGTTAAAAGCGCCATCTGATAATAAATACACTGTGGAACTTTTGATGACGTACCGTTTTCCACTTCTTCAGGTATCTTCAATTCAAATTTGACCTCATTGTGACTCGTGGTTCATTTTTTTAAAGTATTTTGAAAAAGGACTTTAATTATAATACCCTGCAATATAATTCATGTAACACAGAATTAGTTTATAAAAAACTTTGTTAAAAGATACGTCAAAATTCGAAAAAAAAAAAAAAAATAAATATTTTTCCTTTTAATTTTTATCAATTCTACATAGAAGCATTCTGCATTTTGAATATAATTTCTCTGTAAAAATCTTTGATTTCTAATAAATGTATTTCAAAATCGTGTACTCAATCAATATAATGGATAGAAATTCAATTTTTGTTTTTAGTATATCTGAATGTATTCGTGCTTTATGATTTGTTATAGCGTGTGTTTGAAAATGACAGGAAATTAAGACAGATATACTTGAGCAAGTTTATTATTTTCTTCCTTAAATAAAAGATATTCTATTTTATGTAGAATGAAACTTTAAAAAATACTACCCACAATGTTTTAGAAAAAAATATTCCAAAATCTTTAAAAGAAACCATATTTTAAGTTTAAAAAAAAGCAATTTAAAGTAAAAAAAAATGTAAAAAGGGTGAATTCAAGAAAAAAGTTGTAACGATAATCGAAAGTTTAGTGCGTAATCTCTACAAGAGCAATTCACTTACGAAAAGTGTTCTATTTTTAGTTGAAAAACCATGTAATCCATCAAGTTTCAAAATATACTTTTTTTCATGAAGACCTTGGAAAACTATGTCGAATAATATAGGAAATAATATAAGACAGGAAAAACAGTGGGAAGACAGGGTAAAAAGGACAAATTCTGAAATGTGTGTGTTTTTTTCCATTACTTCAATTATATTTCTCATAGCGTGATCGGTATTACTTGATCAGCCTTTTTTCTGTTTTTGAAAAGGATATTATTTGCAATACGATCAGGTTATTTTCAATTTATCCTTATTCACTTTTAATGGAGAATAATATTTTATCAAACTTTTTTGGGTCGCGGGCAAACAAAAATCGAAAAAAAGAAAAAAAGTTTGGTGGCCAAGATATGACAGGAAATAACGACAGATAAATTTCTTATATCTGGTGGCCAAGATAAATTTTTTCTAAAATTTTAAAAACACAATTCGCAAGTATTACAATTTAAAGGCGTTAATGATATGAATGAAATTGCGATTTTATTTTTAAAAGTTCCTTATATTGAGGTTCGAAGTGAGATGTACTGATTCTAAGGAACGAGGCTAAATGCTCTTCTGTCAGTCTACTTCTGAAATAATTTTTCTAAGGTTCATAGTTGAAAACACTTGTTCCCATATATAAGATGAAGCAAACATAGCACTGATTTTCTGGGCGTGAGATATTAAATTTGGGAAATATACTTACGGTAATGATTTGTAAAACTCTAACTTATGAACTGGCATATTTAGAAACAACTGCTTGAGATGATTGTTACATTGCAACTCAATCAATTCAACCTTAATCTTACGTCACTGCTTCACAATTTACGTTAAAAATATCCAATTCTGTTTCAGTGGCACTGAAAACTTACTTTTGTAGAACAAAAATAGAGAAAGTAAAAAAGACCATCAGTCCTTTGAAAAAAAGGAAGAAAAAAATTTAATCAAAGTAGAAAAGGAGATGGATTAATAATATGTAAATATATATTTCTTTTAATTTGCCTCGACCCACAAATTAAAATTCTATCCGCGTGCCGGATAGAACCTTCCGACGTGCAGGAATTGGCCCGCGGGCCGTAGTTTCCCATCCCTGAGATAAGGGAAAACAGTAGGAAGACAGGGAAAAAGGGCAAATTCTGAAATGCGGCTTTTTTATTACTTCAACTATATTTTTCTTAGTGTGATTGGTATTACTTGAACCTATTTTTCTGCTTTGAAAACGATATTATTTGCAGTAAGATTGGATTATTTTCAATTTATACTTATTCAATGGCAGTACAAAACCTTTTTTTTTAATATAGAGAATAATATAAGGTAGGGAAAAAAAACAGAGGAAAAAGGACAAATTTTGAAATGTGATTTTTTTAAATATTTCAATTACATTTTCTTAGTGTGATCGGTATTACTTGAACCTTTTTCTATTTTTGAAAAGGATATTATTTGCAATAAGATCGTGTTATTTTCAATTTATCGTTATTCAATTATAATAGTGAAGATAATTTTCTTTATTTAAAATTTGTAAATAAATATTTTTTTATAATGTAATTATTTTATAGTGTGATCTGATTTTATGCTATGTATAGGGAGATTATAATTAAAGTCCCACATTCAAAATGCTTTAAAAAAAAACCACTCCTCACAATGACTTAAAATTTGAATTAAAGCTACTTGAAGAAGGGGGAAACGGTGCGACATCAAAAAGTTCCAAAGTGTATTAATAGATGGTGCTGTAAGCGGCATAAAGAAAATTAATTCGGCTGCCAGTGATATTTTGAATAGAAATGACAACATATTTGGCATGAGTTGCACATTAAGCCCACTGTAGTGTTCAATGTGCTTGATTGTTTCGGTTTTTTTGGCGGAAAAAATGACTTCAAAGTCATTCAATAGTGACACTGTTAGAGGAAAGCCCATCCACCATGGCAAAGGGATAACCAAATAGGATGAGAAAAATCGGTTGAACTTTTTTGATGCCATACAGTTTTCGACCTTCTTAAAGTATCTTCAGTTCAAATTTGAACTCATTGTGATGAGCGTTTTTTTTTTTTTTACAGCATTTTGAAAGTGGGACTTTAATTATAATCATCTTGTATATATTTGATAAATCAACACGCAAAAATAAAATTTTTCTGTTGCATTGAAAAAGAATAATTAGGTTAGAATTATTTCTAGAATTTGAACTGAGAGAAAAAGAAAAAAAATTGGTTGTGTTCTTATTAAATCCAGCTCATTATTAATTAAAATCATCGTAATTATATACTTCGCAATAATTCTCGAATTTTTGATTTACTAAACAAGCCAATTAACATCATCTGAACAAATATACCGTTTACATTTTTTTTTCACGGTTATGATTTCAGAAGCATTTAATTGTTCGAGTATTTTTTTTTTTTTTAAGCCTTATTTAAATTCTTGCTTTTCAAAACGTTGTCAATTTTTGCACGTTATTGTAGAATTAGCTTTCTGTTAAATGTACTTATTATACTTATTCTAGTATTGAATTAATTGCTTTAATTAAATAACATGCTTATTTAATTTTATAATGAATTTTTGTATGCATGGTAGAATCTCGATTATATATCAAATAAAAATGGTCTTCCATTTCAATGTTATGCATGAAAGGAATTAGGATGGGTTTTTCAAAAGAAATTACTTTCACATTTATAAAAATGAAAAAAAAAATAAATAATAAATATTTTGAAAGCATTAGTACAATTTTCTGTTGTTTATACCCTTTTAAATTAGTCGAGTGTTTTTAAATATTTTCACATTTATTCGAATGATTAATTGCGACTGACAAGTTCTACTTCAATATTTGTATTAAAAAAATTATTTATCTGTTTTTTGAGAAAGATAATTAAGTTTCCTGCATTATTCTACAATTTTTGAACAATAAAAATTAACTGGCGCCATCTAGTGGTAATAAAAATATATTTTCATTTAATGAAAAATTCATTAATAAAAGTGAACTCTAGTGTTGCTAAAAATGTAATCTGTAAATAAACATGTTTCAAAATAAAAGTTATATAATTACATATTTGTAAGCAAATATAAAATAAATTAATAAATTTCTCAACGCGTGAAGAAATTTAAAGCTTTTAAAATTGTATAAAAAAATATTAAATATAAATATTATAAAAATGACTAGCGCCATCTAGTGGCAATAAAAATATGTGTTCCTTTAATCAAAAATTCACTAATAAAAATAAACTCTAGTCTTTCTAGTCTTCTGTTTGTAAATAAACATGTTTCACGATAAAACTTATATAATTACTTGTCTGTAAGCAAATGTAAAATAAATTAACGAATTTTTCTAATCGTAAAGAAATTTAAAGCTTTTAAATCAAATTGTATAAAAAATGTTAAATATTTTTTTTTCCAATGCAGCTGGCAAACAGACCTGGACGTCTTGGATGCCTTAAGGCAAGCGCTGCACAGACGTTACTCACTTTGCATTACCTAGGGGGCGCTTGTAACTTGATAATAAGCCACGGAGTAACAATGCCCCCGCAACGCTCTACGATCATATTAGACCGGGACCTACGATTTATAGGGGATTCGAACCGCTACACACATCCATGGCACCGCCGGGACTCGAACCCGAAACCTGTGGTACCGAGCCAGAGCGCTAGCCACTCGGCCATTCAGGCCCCAAAAATGTTAAATATAAATATATTTAAAATGAATATTGACAGCTAAAGTATTAAAAGGAGTTAAAATTTCAAACATTCATATTCTTAATTTATTGAAAGGATTTGCCGAGAAATTCGAACCTCAAATGAATAATCAATTTTATCATTTAATGAACTTTTAGAAGTTTCAGAACTTGAGATTGAACTGAAGATTGGCTTTCAAGACTTTCCATTAACTAGTTCAAATAACTTGGAAAAGAAACTACACGATCTTAAAAGCTAAGCATGAATGGTTCGACAGATCACAATCGAATGAAAATCTTCTCAGGTGGAATTATACGTAACGCAATATTTTTCTTTCTGTTCTGATAAGTTCTCTTCAAATTAAACTGAGCAAATACTGTTTGAAGACTCTGTTTGATTAGTATATTTTCTAGAAGAGTGGTGGCCAACCCGCGACCCGCTTTGAAAATATTTCAGCCCGTGAGATGCAACACAATTTTACAAAATATATTTATTTTATAATGTCCAAAGTAGTGAAAACCAATGTATTAAAACAATACATTATGTGTGCATCCATATATTTAACAATTAACAGTCGAAATGATGAGAAAAAAATTAATTTTGATTTTAAAATAATATTCTTGCGAATATAGGACAGATATTGCCTGTTTTATTGATGAGTTCATAGAATAATTAAATTATATTCTGCGAATTCCTGATACGTGAACATCTAGGAACACCTAATATAAAGGGTACAATGTTTCACTTTAAGTGACCTCAGTGACCCAATGACCATACCTAGATAAGCACAATCGGTTGTTGATAGCAAAACCAGACTCTTAGTTCAAGTTGTTAGCGCTTTTGGTTCAACTTACACCTGCGAATCGTTTTTTTCTAAATTGAAATTGACCAAACACAAAACACACTCAAACATAATGGACGCTAACCTACAACACCCATTACGATTTGCAAAAGCTAAGTGAAAGAGTGGAGAAACAAATATCGCACTAGTCAAATAAATATTTTCAATTACTTCATTTTTATATTTATATATTTTTATATATTATCTATATTATATATTATTATTATATTATTTATTATTATTATGTTTACATGTAAGAATAATAGTAAACACAAAAATTATATCTCATTATGTTTCAGTTTTTCACTTCAAAAAATGTCTGTAGTGGGTCCAAATCTAATAGGAGGACATATAAATTCATATGCTGTCCACAGAGTTATGATGCATTTCAAAGGAATGCGCAAGATCATTTGGGTTGTCCACCTCTGTTCTAGAACATTTCATAGTCTTTAATTCGTTGAATAAAAATTAAACTCAGGGACTATGAATTGTAAAACGAATTCATGTTTGTTAAAATCATATACACCAATTAGATAAGCATGCTGACGATGTAGTAATCACTGCAAGATCTTTTACAGCTTTGCTTTTGAGCTTTTGAATTGGCTGCAAGTGCTTTGCATCTAAACATACACCAGGAGAAAACGAAATGTATGCTTTCCTCAAGAAATATTTGTCAGGATGCATTCAATATTACCTTAGACACTTAAACTTTTGAATCTGTACTTAGTTTTAAATACTTACTAATAGGTTCAGAAATTAATTGTGCAAATAATATCTTACCTGAAATAAAAAACAGATTTGTGTCTGCCAAAAGAACTTTTTAGTTAAGAGGTCTGTTTAAATCACAGTTCATAAGCAGTAAAACTAAATTCTTGTTATATAAAACCCTTATTAGACCTATTTTGGTCTAGGGCTCTGAAACTTGGATATTGACAAGATCTGATGAGGCCCATTCGGTTATATATTTGAGCGGAAGATTTTAAGGGCTATTCCTGGAGGTGTTAAGGAAAGAGATTGTTGGAGAAAACGATACAATGCAGGAATTTATAAATGCTATAAACTTGGCTGCTTATACATTTAGAATGAATGATTTAAATCTTACAAAAATGCTCGTTTTGGCAAAGCCGCAGGGACAAAGAGGACGACCCAAGTTACAATGGATAGACGTAGTTAAAAGATTTTGCTGTAGTGAAGGTTAAGAATTGGAGAACCCTTGTGACTCAGAGGAATGCATGGAAATCTCTTCAAAGGAAAGCATTGGCCTACTCTGGGCTTTCGTGATAATGACGATGATAATGTTGACGCATAGTTAAATGCATATGTTTCTAAATCTTCTTTTTATTTGAATCAGAAAAATGAATGGAGCTTTCTTAACAATAATACAGCAGCTTAGACAGAGCAATACTTTAAAGAGAATCAAATTTCCATGTAATAAATTTAATTTTTTTGTGGTGGGCGCTTATCTTTCTTTTTCTCATTAATTCTGAAATCCTTTATGAATCTTGAAATTTTTTAACAGAAACACCAGTTTCATCATTTAGGACCTAGGGAATTTTTATCTTTTATATAGTAACAATTGGTATATGTACGAGAAAGGAGCCAATCTACGTATAATAATAATTTGTTCAACAATAATTTGTTTCATCATGATTGGCGATAGTTTGGCAGCATTTATAAAAATAAAAGTGGGAAAATCATTTTAAAATAAACGCATAATAAAGAAAATCGAACGAGAATTTCAATCAGAAATATTAGGGGCCTGATGGGCAGAGTGGGTAGTGCTCAGGCGCTCTGTACCACAGGATTTGTGTTCGAATTCCGAGGATGGATGTTCATCGATGTTTCGATGATCGAATTCGAGGGTCATGGATGTTTGTAGTGGTTCGGAATCCACTTTAAGCGGTAGGTCCAGGTCTCCTATGACTGTAGAGCGTCACAGAGCCCAATTAGACTTCTCTCACCCACATTCTTCCCAATCTGTAAAGGTGCAAATCAGCTCTAGTCACAGTGATGTGATGTGGTGTGGTGTAGTAGTAGTAGTAATAATCAGAAATATCAGCAGTATTCATCCATCAGTGAGGTTCCATGCACAATGTAAGCAACTGAACTAATTATTTTAACCCTTTGCCTTAATTTGTGTCATCATGGTGACAGTTTGGCAATATTTACAAAAAAAAAAAAATGTGGGAAAATTATTTTTAAAAGAAACACATAATAAATAAAACTGAAGGAAATTTTCAATGAGAAATATCAGCAGTATTCATCCATCATTGAAATTCCATGCACAATGTACTTGGATTTTCAAATTACTATAACAATGACTGCAAAACAATAATTAAATATTAAATCACTATACAAATTGAATCCATGTTCTAACTCTAGAGTTGCTGTATGTGTTAAACTTTTACATGAAAGGCAGCTTCTAAATTGAGAAACTAGAGACTAACAATCTTAAGCCATACAGTTTAACACTTAAATATTTACATTCCATCCGCAACATGGAATTCTTGTAAATGTCTTACACTTGGATTAACTTATTCTGAATACATAAGTACAAGATTGCCATCGAAATCCATTTACTAATACTATGTGGCTCACTATAATCTAAACGTTTCACTCTAATTTAAGCGATTCCGAGGCAATTAAAGGATGCTAGTTAATTAATATTCTATGATTGAGTTAAACTCACGGCGAACTGAAGGAGAACGTGCACTTAAAGTTTTATGTGGCAGCTAATTAAAATTTCAGGAATTTGAGTCTTTCTCAAATAGGAATTTCTGATAAACTGCATTACGCAGAAAATTTGGGGGTAATTAATAACAATTCCTGCAGATATGCTGCAATGAACATTATATGGTTGAAAATAACTGATCAGTTTATGTGCATTTGAATTTGAAATTTCGAATATTTAATGTGTTTTAGAAATAATTGTATTAATGATGGTTCACATTTGAGAAAATTAAGAAATTGATAAATATTACAAAAGAATAAAAATGAATAAATTTCCTGCTCCATTAGTAAGTGCCAGAGGTGGCCAATTCAAATTATCTTGCGAATCACTTTGGAAATGCATCCTAATTCAGCGGGTCGCATATAAAATTATGTATCCTCCTATTAGATTTAGACCCACTACAGACATTCTTTTGGAGTGAAGAATTGAAACATAATGAGTTATTATTTGTGTGTTTACTATTGTTCATACATGAAACGTATATTAATGTAATAATAATGTATTAATAATGATACTAAACGCATATTGTGAAGAAATATATAACACTAAAAATGAAATATGAAAATATATATGAAATTATTAAACACTGACTATAAAACTGATTGCAAAATAATTACTGTAATATTAAATCACTATAAAAATTGTATCCATGTTCTAACTCGATTCAACTAGTGCTCCTTTAAGAATCTTGATATTAGTTAACAGAAACACCGCTTAATTGTTTTATCATTTAGGATATAGGGAATTTTTATCTTTAATATTGAAACAATTTTTATGTGTACTAAAAAAGGAACCAAACTTAGTATAATAATAATTTGTTCAACAATAATTTATTTCATCATGATTGGCAATAGTTGGGCAGCATTTACGAAAAAAAAATGTGAGAAAATCATTTTAAATTAAACACAAAATAAAGAAATTTGAAAGAGAATTTCTGTCAGAAATATCAGCAGTGTTCATTCATCAGTGAGGTTCCATGCGCAATGTACTTGAATTTTCAAAGTAATTACTATAGCATTGACTATACAAAATGTACTACAATATTAAATCACTGTAAAATTGTATCCATGTATGGAACAATACAATACATGTACAATATGAAATCGCTATATATCATGTTCTAACTCTAGTGTTCCTTTTTACGAGTTAAACTTTTATATCAAAAAGGCAGCTGCTAAATTGAGACTAACAACCTTAAGCATTCTATACAATTTAACACTTAAATATTTACATTCCATCCACAATATGGAATTTCTTTAAATGTCTTACACTTGGATTAACTCATTCTGAACATATAAGTACATGATTCTCATCGAAATCCATTCACCAAATCTATGTGGCTCACTGCAATCTAAATGCTTCACTGTAGTTTAAGCGATTCCGAGGCATTTAAAGGATGCAAGTTAATTAATATTCTACGCCCGAGAGTTAAACTCACGGCAAACTGAAGGAGCACGTGCACTTAAAGTTTCATGCGGCAGCTGATTAAAATTTCAGGAATTTGAGTCTTTCTCAAATAGGAATTTCTGATAAAAGTGCATCCAGGAAAATTTGGGGGTAATTAATAACAATTCCGCAGATATGCTTAATGAACATTATATAGTCGGAAAATAACTGATCAGTTGACGCTCATTTGAATTAGAAATTTAGAATATTTAATGTGTTTTAGAAATAATTGCATTAATTGTGGTTCACACTTGAGAAAATAAGAAATTGATAAATATTATAAATAAATAAAAATGAATGATTATCCTGCTTTTCATGTAGATTATGTTTATCAGTGATTGAAATTGTAAACTATTATTTAGCGAGATTAAATTAATTGTTGCCTTGTTAACTATTTGAAAATTCCAAAAACGATTGTAAAAATCAAAAACAAACAAGTAAATCGATAAATTGAATAAAATAAATTCGTGTGTCTTGATTACGACAAAAAAAGATTACTAAATTAAATTTGTTTAAAAGAGACTAAATTAATCACTGCCATATATAAAGTGGGACTTAATTAATCGTTGTCATCTTTACAAAAACAAAACTAAATTAATTGTGTCCATGATAATTCCTTGAAAATAGCAAAACTACTACTGTAACAATTAGAAACAAATGGATAAATAGCTTTTTTGGCTACTGTCGTAATAGCTTATTGTTCTTAATTTATATCATGTAACGTTAAATAAATATAAAACAGTAAGATTTGTAAATATAGAATTGACTACGACATAGGAAGCGAGATTAAATTAATCGTTACAATATCCAAAATAGAGATTTGGATTCATTGATTGTAGTTTGGTAGAATTTACCAAATAAATAAATAAATAAATAAAAATGTGTGAAAATCATTTTTAAATTAAGCACATAATAAAGAAATTTGAAAGAAAATTTCGGTCAGAAATATCAGCACAGCAGTATTTCCGTTACATTCATCAGTGAGGTTCTATGCACAATGTACTTGGTTCTTAAAAGTAATTATTATAACAATGGCTGTAAAACAATTACTACAATATTAAATCACTATATGTCATGTTCTAACTCTAGCCAACTAGTGTTCCGTTACAGGTTAAACCAAGGCATTTAAAGGATGCAAGTTAATTAATATTCTACGCCCGAGTTAAACTCAAGGCGAATTGTAGTAAAGTAGCACGTGCACTTATAGTTTTATTTGGCAGCTAATCAAAATTTCAGGAATTTAAGTCTTTCTCAAATAGGAATTTCTGATAAACTGCATCCAGGATATTTGGGGGTAATTAATAACAATTCCTGCAGATATGCTGCAAAGAACATTATATAGTCGAAAATAACAGATCGGTTTGATGCGTATTTCAATTGGAAATTTCAAATATTTAATTTGTTTTAGAAATAATTTCATTAATGATGGTTCACACTGGAGTGAAAATTAAAAAATTGATAAATATTATAAATACATAAAAATGAATTCATTTCTGGTCTTTCATGCAGAATATATTTAACAGTAAGTCAGTGATTGAAATTATAAACTATTATTTAGCGAGATTAAATTAATTGTTGCCCTGTTAACTAGTTGAAAATATCAAAAGCGATTGCAAAAATCAAAAGCAAACAAATAAATCGATAAATTGAAGGCAATAATTTAGTGTGTCTTGACTACGACAAAGAAAGAATAATAAATTAAATTAGTTTAATAGAGACAAATTAATCATTTCCATAATCAAAAGCGGGACTAAATTAAACTTTGTCATCTTTACAAAAATAAAACTAAATTAATTATTTGCATGCTAATACCTTGAACATATTATGCAAAACAACTACTGTAACAATTGAAAACAAATTAGAATAAAGGGACACTTGGATTCATTGACTATAATTTGGCAGCATTTACCAAAAAAGTAAATAAATAAACATGTGGGAAAATCATTTTAAATTAAACACATAATAAAGAAATTTAAAATTTTTTTAATCAGAAATATCAGCATTCATTCATCAGTGAGGTTCCATGCACAATGTATTTTTGTTTTTCAAAGTAATTACTATAACAAGGACTGTAAAACAATTACTACAATATGAAATCACTATATATCATGTTCTAACTCTAGCTTCCTTTTTACGAGTTAAACTTTATCTGAAAGGCAGCTGCTAAATCGAGAAACTAGAGACTAACAATCTTCAGCATTCTAAACAATTTAACACTTAAATATTTACATTCCATCCACAATATGGGAATTCTTGTAAATGTCTTCCACTTGGATTAACTTATTCTGAACACGTAAGTACAAGATTCCCATCGAAATCCATTTACCAACTCTATGTGGTCACTATAATTTAAACGCTTCACTGTAATTTAAGCGATTCCGAGGCATTTAAAGGATGCAAGTTAATTAATATTCTACGCTCGAGTTAAACTCACGGCGAATTGAAGCAGAAGGAGCATGTGCACTTAAAGTTTTATGTGGCAGCTAATTAAAATTTCAGGAATTTGAGTCTTTCTCAAATAGCAACTTCTGATAAACTGCATCCAGGAAAATTTGAGGATAATTAATAACATTGCGATGAACATTATAGTTGAAAAATAATTGATCATTTGATGATCATTTGAATTTGAAATTTCAATATTTAATGTCGTTTTAGAAATAATTGTATTAAGATGGTTCACACTTGAGAAAAACAATTAATAAATTGATAAATATTATAAAACGAATTAAAATGAATAAATCTCTTTTCATGTAGAATAATATATTTATCAGTAGGTCATGATTGAGATTTTAAACTATTATTTGAAAACTAGATTAAATAAACACAAAGAAACGATAAATTGAATGGAATAATTTCGTGTGTCTAGACATGACAAAGAAAGATTGCTACAAATTAAATTACTTTAAGTGGCTAAATTAATCGTTGCTATAATCAAAATAGGGCCTAAATTATCGGTTGTTATATTAAAAAAACGAAAAAACTAAATTAATTGTCATCCTGGGTACTTAATGAAACTGCAAAAGCGATTGTGAAATTAGAACTAAAATGGACTTTTGGCTACTATAGTAATATTTCTTTGTTTTTAATATCTGTTAAATGTAACATTAAATAAATATAAATGAGCTGATTTGTTCTTTATGGATTTAAATATCTTTGAGCAAGACAATTTCCAGATTTGAAGCAAAAATATTTGAAATAAGCGCTTATGCATTAACCGCATGTTAACTATTAATCGCTTGTAATAACATTAGCGTAATAATATCAGCAATTAATGGTTCGTGTTAACATTTTCCGATTGTACACTAATCGAACTATTGCAATGGAAATTTTCTACAAAAGAAACATTTTCTCCTAAACATATTTACCCAAAATAAAACGTAATGTTAGCGTGGCTGTCATTCACTAAGGATATACGGCAAATGACAATGACATTCGAATATTTTTGCCAACAAATGTTTTCTTACTGCGAAAAATTTTTCATCCGAAAAAACATGGTTGACATCTTCGCCAATTGCATGAGCAAAGGCAGCGATTAATCTCTGGCTGGCATTAAAAACCAAACAATTCTTTTCAATGCTTTTTATCATGGCTGGGGAAAGAGAATATCATATAATGTATGTTGTTGTTGTCCTAATGCAGCTGGCAATGGAGTTCAATAGTATTCACCACCTGAGTTCATTAGCTTTTTCATTTGGCCTCTACGATCCATATGAAGAGTTAAAAAGCGTATTAAAAGTTATGCGATAAACATTATTTATACTAAGCATTGAATGCACTCTCTTTCTTTTGACAAGTTTATACATACAAAATTAAGATAATACATTTTTGAGCGTAAATGTAATCAAATATATTAATCATTTTCAATATACCTTGCTATGAAATATGCTTACAATACCGTGGGAAATACCGAGTAATTCAGTTAGTAGAATATAAAACTGCCATCATACCAAATATCCAACTCGGCTCACAAACAATAAAATTTCCAACTGGCACATTTCAAATTCAAGTTTTGTATTGGCTAACAAAGAGTGACTTTCATCTCCGTCAATAATTTGCACGAAATTACAGTTGAATGCATCTTTCTGACAGACAGACTGGAGAATACCTTTCTGATTGGTTGGCGTTTTTTGTCTTGATTTTGGTCCTTTGGTGAATCTGGCTCTGGTTCAATGTGTGAATGCTTTCTTTTACTGATCAGGTTATGGTTATGATTTTTAAATCAGAGTGGCCACCCGCGCCCGCTTTGAATATTTCTCTGACCAGTAAGATGTATCACACCCTACAAAATATATTTGTTTTATAATGACCAAAGTAGTGAAAACCAATGTATTAAAAATATAATATGTGCTCATTCATACATTCAAAATTAACTGTTGAAATGATGAGAAAAAAAGTAAAATTCTTGCTAGTATATGGCAGATATTGCCTGTTTTATTTATGAGTTTGCAGAATAATTAAATTATAATCTGTTAAACTCATGATGCGTACATTTTGGAACATCTATTATAACAGGTTCTATGTTAAAGTGACTTCAGTGACGTAAACACACAAATAATAACTCATTATGTTTCTGTTATTTATTCCAAAAAATGTCCATATGGGTCTAAATCTAATATAGTGATATATAATTTTATCTGAGACCTCAGCAGAATTATGATGCATTTCCAAAGTGGCTCGCATAATCACTTGGTTTGGCCACCCCCTTTTAAGTAATAGTTTTGGCTGGACTATTTGATTCAATTGATTCAACCGCATTAAAAACGTAGATCAATAAAGAGATACTAACTTAACAAAAATATAATTACCGCTATTTTAATATAAATAATATTATAACTATGACTGGTAATCATTTTGCTGTAATTTTATTTTAAATCTATATAAAATTATGTTTAAATTATGTTATGTTTTAGTTATTTATGTTTCAGAACATATGTTTGAAATGGTTTCAGAATTTTGGGTAGTTAATATGCATAACTGTTTTTTAAGGGTGTACATTAAGTGATGGGCAAATAGTCATTATTATTTACTTAATAATGTTTGCAATTGCATACACATCTAAAAACATTATTTAGTAAATATTAATGGGTTTAATGTGTTGTCAATTGCAGACGTTTTTCAAAGCATGTATAACATTTGTACATAATTGATTAACCAAAGGTCCAACTGAAAGGTATACAATACCAATGGACTCAATAAGAGAAGACACATACAGACACAGTTTTATTGCACAACACCAAATAGGATTACATTGCATTGAATGATATGCAGATACACCAAGATATTTCTGTACATTTAAGTGCCAACATTTATATTCGTATGCATTAATACATTTAAGTGCATTTACGTATATTAATTGAACACATCACAACAACAAATACCAACGTTACATGAGAAATTACATTAAAGAGATTCACATACATTCATACGAAGAACACTAAAAAATAAGGGGTTATATATAATAGTAATTTTTTAAATCATAGATCAGTTCTTTGAAAAGGGAAATATGTGATTGTTAGTCACCTTCTGCTTAAAATAAATCGACCTAAAGAGTTTCCATAGTCTGATATGTGCATGTACAAACTCAAAATCTAGATGTAATACATCAGGTTCATACACTTACAACAGCCAAATTAAGTAAAAATGTATCGTTTTTTTCCTGGAAGTTATTTCTTATTCATCACTAGTTGGTAATTCGGAATATCAGAAAATTGAAGATATTAAACAAATGTTCCAAATAATATCCTCAAATGGTCCTTGCTGATTTTTTTTTTATAGTATGTTCGGAAATTGCTTTGACAGAGTAGACAAACCCAGCCGATAAATCCACAAAAAGACTAACAATATTCACTATGGAACCTATGGGAAAATGGAACCTACTGCTTCACCGTCAAACGTTTTCAGTATGAAAATTCTCAGAGAAAAGAAACAACCTTTACATACATATGATCATATCACATACAGCTGATTGCTTCATCAAGTACCAATGGAAGCCAGAGTAGTCGCTTAGTTGTAACGTGCGCCAGCTGGTGAGCATGATGGTTGATGTTCAATCCGCTGGCTGCTTTGTTGTAGACACTGTTTTAAAAAACCAAGAGACTCGTAACCTGTGGTATAGGAGCATGGATCTATCTTGGGATAGTGCAGAGATACCAGATATCCTCAGATCCAGAATATCTTGGGACTATCTGGATTATTATCTGGTAAGAGTTTTTTGGATTTTCTTCCATACGATTTGCAAATGTGGTATGTCTGCCCTCCTTCTTCAACGACGCGGAACCAAATCAGACTTCTACCTACGGGGTGCTCCATCACCACAGAAGCTACCCCTTTTCCTCTCTTCATTACTATCCTACTCATGGGATATCCGCCCTATACGAACACTGAGGATTAGACACAAGAGGATCAATAGAAAGAGAAGGAAAACGTTGTTTACAAAAGCAGCTGATCCTGTATGCTCCGGATTATTATCTTGGCAAATGGAATCATTGTTGTACGAGATCTCCGTAGTTGTTTTTCATCGCAAATATCGATGTTGCAGTGGACAAGATAAATACGACACTAGGAGTGTTCGAGAGGGTGCACGTTACTATGAAAAAGTGCAACGGCACAAGAGTTTGGCGCCAATTTGAAACTCATCTTTTTATGATCCAAATCAATGGAATTATGTATTTTTCATATAGCTTTTGAAAGTAAATTTTGGCACTGCTATCCAGTGTAATGCGAGGTTCCATTGCAAATATGACATTTTGATGGGTATTATTCCCCTTCTTATTTTGCAAAAATATTTTATGAATACCCTATATTTTTGAATGCATAAATATAGCTATCTGTCGTATCAAACCATCATCAGTAATGCATGACTTGATTCATGATTAATTAATTAATAATTACCGTTTTAAGTAACCCAATCTTGATGAATCACTAACGGAACATACAGAAAAGTCGTGATTTATGACTCCCGTTATGGTCTATGAACACGATTCGCGATATAATTGTCCTGTTTATGGTAAAGACGTGACACCATGAAAACACCATTACGGGTGACAAATGTTCAAGCGGGTGTGTTAGAACTACTATACCTGTGCAGGAATCAAATAGGCGTGAAAGAAGCATTATTGTTCAACATGGACGCTTCGCAAACTTTTCTAGCACTTTTTGCGAACAGAAACCATAGGTTAAGTTCACATGTTTCATGATGGAATTTGATGATATACGGAATTTGGAGATTTGATGACATTTCTATTTACTATAAGCTATTCAAAGAAGGGCCAAAAGTGAAGCAGACAAACGTTTTAAAACTTGTACTATAATGCTCTTATTGACTGTAAAATGTTGAGTTGATGTTTAATGCAATGAGAGGAGTTACTTAACATGTACTGGTATAAGTAAATTATAAGGTAATACATGAAAGTTATTACTATAAAAAATTAAAGGTTAAGATTATGTGATGAAGAATAATAGTAAATTCATAAATTAATTACGTCACATGACTAAATAAATGTGACCGACTAGCGGCTCATTGGTAACCCATGCTAAACTTGACTTAACTTTGGCGTAATTTTTCGTAATAGCGATAAAAAAAATGACAACCTGATACATTTATGTCAATCAGCAAAACATAATTCCACGTAATAATTTGGCAATAAAGCGGTTAAATTTGGCGTAAAACAATTTAGGAATAAAAATTTATTTGTTTAATTTTTTTTTTAATTTTAAATTTTTTTTGAAAATTAGAATTAATTTTTTTAAATAATTTAAAAAAAAAAATTTTTTTAATTTTTTTTAATTTTTAAAATTTTTAGATTTTTATAATATTTAAAAAAATATATTTTAGCGTAAAAGCGGCAATATGTGGTTTAAAAATAATATTTTGCTAATAATGGTAAAGTTTGGCGATAAAGCGATATAAATTGCCGTAAAGACAATTTAGGCATAATCTTTTTGGCATACTAGTGCTAAGCTTTGGCGTAAAAGCGATACATTTGGCGCAAAAGTATTCAAGGAATACAATTTTTTTAGTGATAAAAATTTGGAGATAAAGTATTAACTTTTTGTAAAAGCAATTTAAAATTCGCTTAGTGAAAAGTTTGGCGATAAAGTGATAAAGCATTAAAAGGATTAAAATTTTGGCATGATAGTGATAATATTTGGCGTTGGGAAGGATAAACTTGGCTTAAAAGCCCTTCAGGAATAAACTTTGACGTAATAGCTGTTCTGGCCACTAATATCGGCGCATAGCAATGCCATTATATTCCAAACGAATCCGTTTCTTTTTCAACCACTCGGAAAGTCAGCTTTCTATGTATGCAATGACATTCCACTATACACCACGGTTTCACGGATTCTTGGCCTAGATGAAAATTTGGTGAACGTTAGGCTGAGGTTCAATGCGCTGGAGTGTAACATTTGGTGAACGTTAGGCTGAGGTTCAATGCGCTGAAAAGCGAAGTCTCAAAATCAGATGGCGTGGATGCTCAACATTTTGCATCGTTTGTCACACTGCCTGATAAGAGTTTCCAGGTTTTCTCCCATACGATATGCAAATGATGGGTAAGTCCCCAGAAGTCCTCCTGGAAGGCATTGTCCACCTTCAGCTACTCGCAGCCTTCTACTTACGGGTGTTCGCCACAACAGAATCTGCCCATTCATGAGTAGATTACTCATGGGGTGCTTCGTCCCACACTGAGGATGAGTCCAAACAAATAAATACGCATTTTAGTTCAAGTTGTGAGAGATTTTTGGTTCAACTTACATCCGTGAATCGTTATTTCGAAAATGAAATTGATCCAACACAAAACACGCTCAAACATAACGGACGCTGACCTGCAACACCATTTGCGATGTGCAAATACCTCAAATGGAGATCGATTTGAAAAAGTTACGTGAAAGAGTGGAGAAAGAAATATCGCACTAGTAAAATAAAATATTTCTTAATTTTATATATATATTTACATTTCTTTTATTTCGTTTATATATATATATATATTTATATTTCTTTTTTTTATTTCTGTTTATATATATATATATATTTATATTTCCTTTTTAGTGTTGTATATTTCTTTTTACAATGTGTGTTTAATATCATTATATCATCTTTGTTACATGTAAGAATAATAGTAAACACATAAAAATAATAACTCATTCTCTTCAATTTTTTTTTCACTCCAAAATGTCTGGGCCTGAATGGCCTAGCGGCTAGCGTCAAGTGCGCTCGGTACCCCAAGTTTCGATTCGAGTCCCGGCGATTCCATGGATGTTTGTATTGTTCGGAACTGATTCTTTAAATAGTAGATCCAGGTCTGCTTAGCTTAAAGTGTGCACAAGATGACATGTGAGCGAACAAAATAAACAAAAATTCCCATAAGTGGGTCTAAATTTACATGGAGATATATTTCATGCGGCCCACAATGTTGTGATGCATTTCAAAGTGGCCCACCAGATCACTTTGGGTAGGCCACCCTGTTATGGGACCAAAAATAGCACCATGTACTAAACTAATAATTTAATTTTGTAATTCAGTGGCATAATTTGTTTAGAACTATATAAAGTAATACAGATTTAAGGAAAAATTAGCATATCGCAGAAGCAGCAGCATTTATAGACTTATAACTCCAAATTAAAAACTGAATCTTACAAAAATTCTTCACTTAATTTAATCTACATATTTAAGACCATTAAAAATCCATATTGACATTAAACATGGAAGAAAAACAACTTACGAAAAAAGAAAAACTTAAAAACCCAGAGGATTCATTAAATATTGTAACGATTAGCATGCACATAAAATATGGGTGAATTTATCAAAAGAATATTAGCTGTCCAAGTTTTTCCTTGGTTGAATATTTTAAGGCGAATAGTTTCAACTCTGGTAAAATGGGCTGGCTTGCTAATAAATTTGTTACATTTTCAGCAAAATAATTTTTTAATAGCTGTAGCTTGATCAAATATTTAAAGAATATTTTTTTTTATTAAAATGTTTCAATTATGCAACCTACGTTTTAAATGGATGAAGTCTTTTTTTCTAAAAAGATTTTTTGCTTGTCGACTATAAAATTTGATTAGAACTGTAACTTACTTTACATATATATGTAATAACCCTACACGAAAAATACGGTAACATTTTTTTTATCAACAAAAGTATCTATTTTTAATGCCGAGTTATTATTTTTTCTGTCTTTCACAAAAAACATATATATTGCCTTATATATGCTAAAAGTATAATTAATGTCGGTATTCGCGCTGTTAGTGCAATTAAAGTTTGACGTGTCATGTTTATGAAAGTAATACGAAGATTTATAGCTTACTTAGCAAACGTAACTATTTTACATAAGTTAGCAATTTTTTAGAAGTTTTGTTTAGATATAATTAACAATTATTACTATAAAAACAAATCTAAATGTCTGCTAAACTTGTTTTATCGTAACTTAAATTTTTCTAAGAAATTAGTATCATCATATTTAATGTAAAAATGAAAATTTATTAAAATCATACAAAACAATTAGTGATTTAAAAGTTTTAACTAATAGCATATTAACGCATACTGTATTTTAGATTACCATTCATATTATTTGTCAAACTAAACTAAGTTTTTTAAATTATCAATAACAAAAAACTGCTGAATTATAGATTACGTGCACAGCTTCATGAAATTATATAATTCTCATCATCATCATCATCATCATCATCATCATCAACATCAGTGGCGCTACGCCACGGTGGGCTAAGGACCGTTTACCCTACTGGCAGATTTCGAGGGCAGGAAATGTATTTTACGGGGGTAGGGTTGTCAGCTCTACGCGCGCAACACTCTGCCGTTACGATATTTATTTACTAAACAAATATTCTTCTTCTTCTTAATAATGCAACAATAAGGTGGCCAAAGCCATCTGCTACTGATAGATTCTGAAGAAACATATTTTCTTTTAACGCCCACAGCTCATATTATACCGACCTACTGCTTAAAGTAGATTCCGAACTCTACAACATCCACATGGCACCACTGACTCAACCCTAAACGTGTGGCATCGAGCGCAAGAATATAACTAAAACTTATAATTTTAAAAACAGCAAAATTTTATTCCATATAATCGTTTAATCAATTTGAAATATCTTTTATTCCAGAAGAAAATAAAAAACAAAGGAATGTAATTTATGAGGCAAACATAGCAATCAACAGGACTCTAACCCTAAATCTGTGGCACTGAGCAACAGAATATAATTCTGGAAAATAAGGTAATTTTAAAACAGCAAAATTTTATTCTATATAATTGTTTCTTATAATCAATTTAAATACTTTTAATTTTAAGAAAATAAAAAAAAACAAAGTGAATGTGTTATTTATAAAACACTGGAGTTCTACCTGCCATATAAGTATAAATAAATTGCCACAACCCTTTTCATACATTATCAATAACAAAAACTGTTGAGTTATAGATGTCACAACTTTTTCTGATAAAACTTAATCCTAAATAATTACTTTTAAAAGAGCAAAATTTGTATTCTGTGATAATCACTATAATCAATGAATACACAATTCTGAAGAAAAATAAATAAAAATGTTACTTATAAAACACTAATTTACCATACTAAAAAGAAATTGATACCACAGTCTTTTCATGCAATAAACTTAGAATAAATTATTTTTTCATATCTTTGAAAACAACAACCACAAGAGAAAAGCACACCCTAAGTTCCACCTCACCAAAAAGTGGAAACAAACTGAATGTAACCAGTTTCTCGCACTAGAGCTGCTTACTTTATATCATCTTCCGATGAAAACGATTGAGTGTGAAGAAAGCTCGACCTGGGGGTTGAAAATAATCAGTGTGTTGGGCAGCGGGGTGAGTGGACTCATGGGATGCCTGCCCGTTATCTTAACTGTAAAAGCTCGGGATACTGGCTTGATTTTATTGAAAAGGGGATTGCTAATTGAAAGGTAAATTTCATTATCTGCAATTGATTCCGCCTCCTTTGTCTTCAATCGCCCATTACAAAAAACATCAATAGGAATTATAGAAGAGATTTATATAGTTGGATTTTGTAAACAGTGTTAGTGAAAATGAAAGATTAACATGCTTCGTTAACATACAATAAAGACAGAAAAAAACAATGATTAAACATCGAAATATTTTTTTTGCGCGAATATCTTTTTGATGGTATAGTGCAAGGGTGGCCAACCAGCGGCCCGCTTTGAATATTTTCTGGCCGTGAGATGTATCACACTTTTTAAAAATATATTTATTTTATAATGGCCAAAGTAGGCAAAAAACCAATGTATTAAAAAAATACATTATGTGGGCATCCATATAGTCAAGTGGAACTGCCGAAATGATGAGAAAAAAATTAACTTTTGATTTTAACATAATATCCTCGCGAATATATGACAGATATAGCCAAATATGGATACTACAAGACATAATCTATGACAGATATTGATAAATAGATAGTATTTTAAAAATAGTATTCTTGCTTTTATTTATGAGTTTACAGTTATGAGTTCGCAGAATAATTAAATTATAAACACCAACTACACACACGATTTCAACATCTCATTACGATGTGCGAAAAATATCCAAATTAAGATCAGATTTGCAAAAAGCTAAGTGAAAGAGTGGAGAAACAAATATAGCGAAGTGCGTATAATTTTAAATAAATATTTTTGCGGTCGAATATCTTATGATGATATAATGTGTAATATAATTCTTATTCTTAAGTAAATGAACAATTAATTGTAAACTAAATGTTAAATTCAAGAATAATTTATTATGTAATTTATCAGGTGAAAAGCCTTTTTAATCTAATGTAACCGTTGTTCCGCATCTACACAGCATGCTTCCTCCCTACACCCAGCATCTGGCACTCGGTGAGCATCACAGGTTTTTCGTCTCGAGTCCCGGTGGTCGTCATGAATGTTTGTAGTGGTTCGGAATCCACTTTCCAAAACTTCTGTAGGTATTGGTCTGTTTAGCCCCTCGTGTGCACAAGCAGATGATCGTAGAGCGACAGACCAAACCAAACCAACGCCCTGCAAGAAGCGCACTTGCGTCGTATAGAAGAAATCGTTAGATGGCATAGTCTTTCCCTCTGAAAGAGGACGCATGGTGCAACTGGAACTGAATGAGTCAATCTTATCACCCTGAGAGCAGAAGTGGAATTCTTTCTCTCCATCGCTTTAGAGTGTATTGTCACATGATGCTAAAGTGATGTGTGTTAAATAGAGTTTATAGCTGTGTGGTGTTAATGTCACATTTATGCTGCTCTGTAAAAACAAATTCCATATGTATTCTTTGACTCCCAGATTCGATTCGACCACAGCCAGTTTTCCAGCTGCACAAACAAACGACGACATCTACTACACTAATAATTTAAGAAACAATAATGGTACATAGCAAAAGCAGCAATAAGAACTCTCTCTGTGACATCACGAATCAATTTGAATCATTTTAAAGTAAAAAGCTAACTCGATATATCATGGGTCAATTGTCCCAGTAATCATCCATCCTATCATCACTTTGAATGTTTAACAAAATATTGAATAAGTGATTACAGTGATTTCTGACGCAAATAATGTAATCTACTACCCATTTATTAAAGGGATAAAAATAAATAATGTTCATGTTATTTTTTGAGGAAAATTTGTTAAAAGTCAATGGAAATCAATGCTTCTCCAGGTTCATTTAAAGATTTTCTTCAGAGAGAATTCCCTTATCGGCTGAATTGCATTATTTTTTTATCCTCAGCTTAAATTAATGTCTCTACCGGCCAACAGTTTACCACTCTCCTCATAATACATTAACATTGTGGTTGGTAATTTACGACTTTGGATGCTCTCTGTCTTGCTACCACAGGTTCTTCCAGGTTGGGAGGCCTGGTGGTGGCATGGTTGCTT